>RJWM01026755.1:0-13033 GCA_004363535.1 Dasyprocta punctata
AAAAAAAAAAAAAAAAAAAAAAAAAAAAAAAAAAAAAAAAAAAAAAAAAGAAAATAGGTGATGAAGCTGATGAAATAAGTTTGTTCATACCTTTTACAACAGCATCCAAACAATGAAATATTTAGGAATCAATCTAACAAAGGATGTAAAAGACCTCTATACTGAAAACTATAGTACTCTGAAAAAGGAGATTGAAGAGGATATTAGAAGATGGAGAGATATCCCATGCTCTTGGGTAGGAAGAATCAATATAGTAAAAATGGCCATACTTCCAAAACTGTTATACAGATTCAATGCAGTCCCAATCAAAATTCTAATAACATCTTACAGAATTAGAGAAAAAAATCCTAAAATTCATCTGGAACCAGAAAAGACCTAGAATAGCAAAGGCGATCCTGGGCAACAAAGACAAGACAGAGGGCATCACAGTTCCTGACCTGAAATTATACTGTAAAGCTACTGTGATAAAAACTATGTGGTACTGGCAAAAAAACAGACCCGAAGATCAATGAAATAGATTAGAAGATCCAGAAACAACTCCAGACACACTAAGGTACCTTGTCTTTGACAAAGGTGCCAAAGACATTCCCTGGAAGAAAGATAACCTTTTTAGTAAATGGTGTTGGAAAAACTGGCTTTCCACATGCCGAAGATTAAGACTGGACCCATATCTTTCACTATGTAATAAGTTAAAATCTAAATGGATTAAAGATCTCAACATTAAAACAGAAACATTAAATCTGCTGGAAGATAGAGTAGGTAAAACTCCTGAAGACATTGGTGGAGGCAAAGACTTTATGAGTAAAAGCCAGACTGCACAGGAACTATTGCAAAGAATCAACAAATGGGATCTTATCCTACTGAAAAGCTTTTGCACAGCAAGAGAAACCACCAACAGTGTGAAGAGACAACCCATAGTGTGGGAGAAAATGTTTGCCAGCTGTCCCTTAGATAAAGGATTAATATCAAAAACCTATAAAGAACTTAAAAAAATCAGTCCTCCAAGATTTAAAGATCCAATCCAAAAATGGGCATCTGAGATGAACACACACTTCTCAGATGAAGAATTACAAACAGCAAATAAATACGTGAAAAAATGTTCAACAGCACTGGCCATTCGAGAGGTGCAAATGAAAGTAACACTGAGATTCCACCTCACCCCCGAAAGAATGGCTAGTATTAAGAAATCAACAAATAACACATGCTGGAGGGGCTGTGGACAAAAAGGAACCATTCTCCGCTGTTGGTGGGAATGCAGGCTGGTGCAACCACTGTGAAAGTCAGTGTGGAGATTCCTCAAAAAGCTAGGATTGGAGGTCCCATTTGACCCAGCTATTCTCCTTCTGGGTATCTTCCCAAAAGAATTAAAACATCCTACCACAGCGATATATGCGCACCTATGTTTGTAACTGCCCAGTTCATAATAGCTAGATCTTGGAAACAACCTGAATGCTGCTTGACTGAGGAACGGACAAAAAAGATGTAGTATTTCTATATAATAGAATACTACTCAGCTCTAAAGAACAGTAAACTAGACATTTTCACTCTTAAATGGATGAGTATTGAAAACATACTTCTCAGTGAACTAAATAAGTCACACATATGTAACCATCGCATTGTTGCACTGGTGTGATGAACTGAAACAAAATCTATGTATATAAAAAATTAGTTAAGATAGTTAAAGAAAAAGAAATTTGAGTGAAAAGTAGTTTTCACAGGGTCATCTTCAGATTTCATTTTTAATGTGAAATGTTTATTTTCAAATAACAGAGCAATCATAACCAAAAAAAAAGACAGTCATATAGCTGGTTTTTCTTAATTCATTGAGGGGAAATTTTGTGCTAATAATTTTCTGAACAATATTTCATGTCTATATCTTATACCCTAAACTACTGCTGTGAATATAACAATATGCAATATGCTGATTATTGTTACTCTCCTATTGGCTTGTTGTGAAATTGTTTTACTTTAATTTCTTACTTTTCTTCTGCTTAAAATAAAATTAAATAAATAAATAAATAAATAAATTTGTTTATGGGGCTGTATTCCAGCACTTTGGAGTCTAAGGCAGGAGAATCACTGTGAGTTTTTTGTTTTTGTTTTGTTATTTTTTTGGTACTGGGGATTGAACTGATGACTTTGCACTTGCCAGGCAGGCACTGTGCCACCGAACTATATCCCTCGCCCATCACTGTGAGTTTGAGGCCAGCCTGGGCTACATATTGAGAACCCGTTTAAAAAAAGGAAAAAAAAAAAGAGAGAGAGAGAGAGAAACAAAAAGAAATAAGCTTGTTTATGAGTAATTATTGAAGCTAAGTATGTAGGGATTTGTTATTCTTTTGCTGTGTGTGCATGTGCGTGTATCTATGTGTGTGTGTGTCCATGTCCTGGGAATCAATCCAGTGACTTTGCACATGCCTGGCAAGTGTTCTGCCACTGCACTCCCTCCCTGGAGGCCCTCCCTTGCTTTTTTTTGCAATGAGGATTGACCCCCAGGGAGTGCTGAGCTACATCTCCCCACTCCTTTTTTTTTTTTTTTTTTTTTTGGCGGCACCAGGGATTGAACTCACAACCTCATGCCTGCCAGACAGGCGCTTAAGCTGCTGAGCCAAACTCCCGGCCCTGGTTTTTGAGGCAGGGTCACACTATGTAGCTCAGACCAGCCTCGCACTCGCGTTGTAGCCTAAGCTGGCCTCGAACTCACAACGCTCCGCCTACCTCAGCCTCCCGAGCACGGGGATTAAAGGTGTGCGCCACCACGCCCGGTTCCCACTCCCTTTTTAAAAAATTTTTAAATAATGTCTCATTAATTTGCCTGGGCTAACCTCAAAGTTGGAGTCCTCCTACTTCAGCCTCTGGAGTAGCTATGGTTACAGGTGTGTGCCATCATGCCTTCCCCCCTTGAAAATAAGGTGTGATTTAATCAGCCATAGGTAAAACTCTTGAAGACATAGGTATAGGCAAGGATTTTCTGAACAGAATCCCAAAAGCACAGAAAATAACAAGACTCAACAAAGGGGATCATATCAAATTAAAAAGCTTCCACACAGCAAAAGATGTAACCAATAGGCAGGCGTGGTGGCACGCACCTGTAATACCCACACACCTGTAATTCCAGCACTCGGAAGGCTGACGAAGTAGGATTGTAGCAAGTTCAAGACCAGCCTGGGCTACAAGGTGAGCACAAGGCCATTTTGAACTGCATAGTGAAACCTTGTCTCAAAAAGACCAAAAAAAAAAAAAAAAAAAAAAAAAAAAAAAAAAAAAAAAAAAAAAAAAAAAAAAAAAAAAAAAAAAAAAAAAAAAAAAAAAAAAAAGAGGTGACCTTATAGAATAGGAAAAAAATTTGCCAGCTATTCCTTGGGTGCAGAGTACTAATCTAGAATATATAAAGAACTCAAACAATTAGACCTCCTACAATAAGAGACCAAATCAAAAAATGGGCAACTGAAATAGACTCCTTAGAAGTACAAATGGCCAGTAAATACATGAAAAAGTGTTCAACATCACTGGTACTAGAGAAATGCAAATTAAAATAACACTGATAGTCCATCTTACTCCAAAACAATGGTTACCCTCAAGAAATCAAGTATTAACAAATGCTGGTGAGGCTGCTGGGGGGAAAGGAACCCTTCTACATTGTTGGTGGGAATGTAAACTTGTATAACCACTAGGGAAAGCAGTTTGGAAGGTCTTTAAAAAACTCTGAAATTGGATTTGACTCAGCCATTTCTCTTTTAGGTATATTCCCAAAAGATTTAAATAAAGACATCATATTGTAGTGGTACATACATACCCATGTTTATAGCAGGACTATAATAACAAAATCTGGGAAGGAGCCTATGTGTTCATCAACAGATAGATAAAGATAATGTATTTATATACAGTGGAGTACTACTCAGCCATCAAGAAGGATAAACTGGAGATTTTTATAGGTAAATGGATACAACTTGAGAACATACTCCTAGTGAAATAAATAAGACACATGTGTAAACATCATTGTTTCATTAGTGTGAGAAACTGAAAGAAAAAATATATTTATATGTATATAAAAAATAGTTAAGGTAGTTATACTACAGATGTCTCTGAGTTCACTGAAGAGAAAGATTTGTGCCAGTATTGTTCAGACAATTGAATGCAGATGTCTTGTGCTCTGGGTGAATGATTTGGGGATGACAGTGCACAATGTATGTACCATTGTTGCCCCCGATTGACATGTTTTGAAATTTCGTTGTAGGTTTTTTTTCTGTTCTTCTTTTATTTCATCTTATCCTTGAAATAAAATGAATTTGGAAAAAAAATTTTTTAAAAACCTTAAACAAAAAATAAATAAGTAACCTTAAACAAAAATTAAAAAAAAAAAAAAAAGGATAAACTTGAGTCATTTTCAGGAAGATGGATGGACCTTGAGACCATAATATTAAGTGAAGTAAATCAACATACAAATTCCATGGTTTCTCTTATGTGAGAAATACAGAATATAAATATAAAGAACAAATTAAAAAGGTACATAATAGAAAATAGGGAGATGACTTTTTTACAGAATAGAAGGGGACCAAGAGTGGGAGGGGGAGGGAAGCAGGGGAAAGAAATGAAATAGAATTAAGATTTGTTGTGTGTATGTACCAACTCCCCACAAGGAGTATAACCACTGCATACTGCACATTTGTACTAATACAAATATTTTTAGAAATAAGAGAAAATAAGGTGCGAGTAACCTTAATACTACAACCAGGAGCCAGGCGTGGTGGCGCACGCCTTTAATCCCAGCACTCGGGAGGCTGAGGTAGGCGGAGCGTTGTGAGTTCGAGGCCGGCTTGGGCTACAATGCGAGTGCAAGGCCGGCCTGAGCTACACAGTGCGACCCTGCCTCAAAAAACCAGGGCCGGGAGTTTGGCCCAGCGGTTTACGGGCCTGTCAGGCAGGCGCGAGGTTGTGAGCTCGATCCCCGGTGCCACAAAAAAAAAAAAAAAAAAAAAATACTACAACCAGGGCAGTTACCTAAGGGTACCACTGAAGACAGCCATTCAGCAGTGAGCCTGAGCAAAGGTAGAGAAGAAGGAGAAAGAGGAAGGAAGAAAGACGTGAGGAGGAAAAAGACTAGAGAAAAGGGAAGAAGTAATGGGTAGTAGAAAATTGGAAGAAAATTTAGAGACTAGGTATTAAGAGATTTATGGTTGGTTCCTATAATTCCAGCACTTGGGAGGCTGAGGCAGGTGGATTGCCATGAGTTAAAGCCACCCTGAATGATATAGCGAGACTCTGTCTAAAACAACAACAAAAAACAAACACACACACCCCCAACCAAAACCAAATGAAAATGAAGCGAAACAAAAAAAAGTGCTGGGAATATACTCAGCACAAAGGCCCTGGGTTCCAGCCCCAGTATAAACACCCAGATCCTTATTCATCAAAGTGAGTGGTCTTTGAATAAGTAGTGTGAGGTGAGGAAAGAGGGTGCTGGTGTCTCCTGAGGTTTTCTAGGTGTGTGATCTCTGTATTTCTGATCAAAATGAAGTGGTATAAAATTTGAAAATAAGGTTGGCCAGGCATGATGGCACACATCTGTCACCCAGCACTCAGGAAGCTGAGGTGGGAGGATCGCCCTGGGTCGGAGGCCAGCCTGAACTGCAGGACAAGACCTTGTCTCAGAGAAACATAAATCAAAAAGCAAAAACAAAAACACAAAAGAAAATAGGGTAGGGCTGAAGTGTTGGTGGACACCTGTAATCCCAGCACTTGGGAGGCTAAGGTGAGCCTGCCACGACCTCGAGGCTGTCCTGGGCTACATAGTGAATTTAAGGACAGCCGAGAGCTACAGAGGGAGACCCTGTCTCAAAAAGTAAAATAAAAAAGGTCAATAACATGATAGAGTAAAATAAACTAGAGATACATTTCCTTTTTCCTTTTTCCTTTATCTGAAGCAAAGATGCTATGGAAAAGAGGCAAACACACTTCTCCCAGTTAGTGCCTCTGCTGTGAGCTGTGAAACGCTAACGAAGCTGTTGTTTCACTTTGCGCATCTTCCTCCCAGCTGTGTAACCTCCTGAAAACAGTCTCCCAGCCAGGCTGAATGGCCGGGGAGTGTGGTAACAGAGTGACCTCAGCGACATCTGGTCACATCCTTGCCATGTTTTCCACAAGTGACTGGCAGTCATGTTCAGACTTCAGTTTCAAAGATCAAAGCTCCTTCTTCTGTTCTAGGAAGCTGATAAACTTTTAGGTGCATGTAGAGGTTTCCAGGCCCTGCCATACCCTGTCAGGCCGGCAGCATCGTTGGTTATTCCTTGACCATGGGCACAAGCCCGAGTTTGTGCTGCCTACCCACTGCCTACCCACGGTGGGGAGAAGGGCGGCACCGCCTCTGTGTTTATCAGGGGAGCCAGCTCCCCACTCAGGCCAGGCAGGCTTCACTTTGGTTTTGCTTTTTGCAGTGCTAGGGGTCTGACCTGGGTCTTCCTGCATGCTTAGGATATTTTCCACCACTGAGTTGCAGCCCTAGCTCAGTGTCAGTCTTTTGTCAGAAACCGTCCTCTTACTCCTCATCAGAGTCGCGGTTCAGATGCTTCTGTGTTAACTGGTTTACCCTCAGTAGAACTTAGGAACCAGGAACTTAGAACACTTCTTTTGGCAGAAGGGAGGGAAACAAAGGCTATAAAGTAATGTAAGGGGCTGCTTTCTGTGTTTACTTAGCTATTTGCTCTCGTTTGGGTATTGTCAGTATTTAAGGTTTCTGTTACTTCTGCTTCACCAGAGTAGAGTGAGAGAGTAAGGTGAGTGCTGAAATAAGTCTAGCTGAGCGTGGTGGTGCATATCTATAATGCTAGGCTAAGGAGGATCACCACAAGTTTGAGGCCAGCCTGGGCTACATAGTGAGACCCTGTCTCAAAAAAACAAAAACAAGGGCCAGGGGATTTAGCTCAGTGGCACAAGTGCCTGCCTGGCAAGCACAGGGTTGTGAGTTTGATCCCTGGAACAAAAAAAAAAGAGAGGAGTCCAAAAAAACAAAAAAGACCAAGTAAGCACTCTACCACTAAGTTACATTCTCAGACTTAATTTGAAATTTGCTAAGGGTCAGAGGCATGAAATTTAAGAGGCGCATTTCACATTGAGATTTTACTGGCAAAAGAGCTATCCTTTTTGATATTCATCTTTTTCTTTTTTCTTTGTTACTACCCCAGTCATTACCACTACTACCACCACCAAAAAGAGAGATAGGAAAAAAAAATCTGGAGATGAAATTAGCATTCATCTCTAGGATGCTACTTACTCCAGGGAAGGGTACCAGATAGGTTTACACTAGAAAGGGCTTTTTTTTTTTTTTTGAGACAGAGTTTCAGTTTGCAGTTCAGGCTGGCCTTGAACTCACTACAAACCCCAGGCTGGTCTTGAACTCAAGGCAGTCCTCCTGCCTCAGCTTCCCAGGTGCTGGAATTACAAGTGTCTTTACTACCATGCCTGGCAGAACAGTCATACGTATATTTTTTTATTCTGTGGCAGAATTTCTTTAAGTTTTTATTTCTACTTTTTTATCCTCCTGTTGAGTTCATTATTGTTAACATTTGGAAGCATTTTCTTTGGGGGACCCAGGATCTCCCTCAGTCTCCAACACCTAAATGTCCCACCCTTTTGACCTCTGTTCTCGTGTCTCCCTGTAGCCGTATGTGTCACTGTCGCAGCAGATGGCACCGCCTAGTCCAAGCAGCAGCACCCCTAACAGCAGCACTGGGGGCAATGGGAACGACCAGCTGAGCAAAACCAACCTGTACATCCGCGGATTGCAGCCGGGCACGACCGACCAGGACCTCGTCAAGCTGTGTCAGCCGTAAGTTGGTAGACGCGCGTGGACTTGTGGGGCAGTGCAGACGTGATGCTGGCTTCCTCCCAGACACCATGATGCTCAAGTGTGACAGTGTGATGCTTCTGCCCCACAGCTGCAAGGTGTCTCAGCATTCTCACTTTAAAAAATTCTTCTTCCGGCTACTAATCTGTAAAACCTATATGTATTTGTCTGACAGAAGGCTGGCCTTTGAACCCCAGTTTCTGACTTCATAAAATTTAACATCTCCTGGGAACTGAGAGCTTTAGAGGAGAGAGTGCCGTCCTTAGAAAAATGCTCAGGATCTCTGTGGATGTGAACAGAAGCAGTGAGAGCTGGCAGGAGGGACAGCAGGAATGAGAGAAGCCAATGGAATGATGCATTTGGGGAGTTTCTGTTGCTGGCCATGACTCCCAGCGCATCAGAGGACTCTTCCTGTTTGTGAAGAAAGATGGTAGAGTAGGGTGTGGTGTCACAGGTTTGTAATCCCAGCACTCTAGAGGCTGAGGCAGGAGAATTACTGTTCATGTTCCAGGCCAGCATGAACTACACAGTGAGTTCAAGACTAGCCTGAACTACATAAGCAAGACCTTGTGTCAAAAAAAAAAAAAAAAAAAAAAGGTAGAGGTGAAGAAAGAGGCAGTCCTCCAGCATTAAACCCACAAGACCCTTTGAATCCTGAGGTGCACAGTAACCATGGAACGACCCTAGTTAGGATTGCTGGGGAAAAGCAGAATGCAGAGATGTCCAGCTCAATTTCATTTGATGGAAAAGCATGCATTTCAACTCATACGTTTGGGAGAATGGTTGGAGAAGTTTGAGGGTAGGACAAGGAGATTAATGAGAAAAAGGAAAGAATTGAATGTGGGTAAGGGAATAGTGGAAAGAGGGAGAAAGAAGAATTAAGAACCTTTATCATCTTTCATAACTCTTTATTGATGTATAACGAGTACAGAAAAGTGCACAAAAGTACACTGAGTCCAGTGAATTTTCGCAAAGGGGGCACAGCCTTGGAACAGATGTTTAAATCTCAATCAAGAAACATACTAGCTCTTCAGAGCTCTGCCTGCCATTGAACAGTTGCCCAAGCAAAGTCACCTGTTGGCTGCTAAACAATAAACTGGAGTGTCCTGTTTGAACTTCATGTAAATATAATCATAAAGACACGTATCTTTTTTTTTTTCTTTTGAGGATTGATCCCAGGGTCTTTGCACTAAGCTACATCCCCAGCCCTTTTTAATTAATTAATTTATTTTTATTTTGAGACAGGGTCTCACTAAATCACTATTAGGTCTGGTGTCTAGATGTCCCCCAAAGCCCCATTTGGTCATAGGTAGGGATTTTCAGAGGTGGCTGGATCTGGAGTGTGTGATGCTGGGATCAAGGGTGTGGGATTACTAAGTGAGTCCACTGATTGGTCTGGAATAGTTCTGGGAGTGAATAATGGGAAGGCCCTGCGGGAGAGTAGCCTGGGTAGAATATAAGACAGAGACAGCTGCTGTGCTGCTTGCTGCTTGACTACTGGCTACCTTTTGCCTGCCCTGCTCTGCCATGGACTGTTTCTCCTCTGTGATGCCCCTCTGCTGTGTGCCACCCAGTCTTGGAGCCAGCTGACTATGGACTGAAACCTCTACAAACTGTGAGGCAAAGTAAGCCCTTCCTCCTTTAACTTTGGTTGTTGAGTATTTTGTCTCAGCAATGAGAAAAAGAAATTTTTTTTTAAGAAAGAGAAAATAACCAAGACAGTTGCCCAGACTGAGCTTGAACTTGCTGTCCTTCTGCCTCAGCCTCCTATAGTGCTGGGATTACAAGCGTGTACCACCATGGCCAGCTGCACATACCTTTCTATATGTGGCTTCTTCGTCTTTCTTTCTTTTTTTTTTTTTTTTATTTTTGGCAGCACCAGGGAATGAACTCACAGCCTCATGCCTGTCAGACAGGTGCTTAAGTCACTGAGCCGAACTCCTGGCCCTGGTTTTTTGAGGCAGGGTTGCACTGTGTAGCTCAGGCCAGCCTCGAACTCGCGTTGTAGTCCAAGCTGGCCTCGAACTCACAATGATCCTCCTACCTCAGCCTCCCGAGTGCTGGGATTAAAAGCATGTGCCACCATGGCCGGCTTTTGTTTCTTTCTTTCTTGATCTGGCTTCTTTTGCTAAATAATGTGCTTGAGATTGATTCACGTTGTTGTATGTAGCAAAACTTTATGCTTAATTGCTTTATAAATTTCCATCATATAAATATAACACTTACTTGTTCTACTTTTCCTGGACATTTGTTTCCAGTTTGTGACTTTTATGAATGAATATAAATAGTGTGCTATGAACTTACACATGTTATATACCTAGGAGCAAAATTGCTGGGTGGCAGGATATACAACGTGCCCAGCTTTTGTGGATATTACTAAATAATTGTCTAAAGTGATTAATTCTAATTCCCAAGTCAAGTGGTATAAATTCTGGCTGCTTTAAATCCCAGAAGAGGAGAGGCAGAACATCTTGCCCCCAAAATGTAGTTGCTTGATGCATTTTTTTTTTTTTTTTTTTTTGGCACCAGGGATTGAATTCACAACCTCGTGCCTGCCAGGCAGGCACTTAAGCCACTGAGCCAAACTCCCAGCCCTAGTTTTTTGAGACAAGGTCACACTATGTAGCTTAGGCCAGCCTTGTGCTCGGTGTTGTAGCCCAAACTGGCCTTGAACTCACAACACTCCTCCTACCTCAACCTCCGAGTGCTGAGATTAAAGGCGTGCGCCACTACGCCCAACTTGCTTGATGCTTTTGAGGTGCTCTGTAAATCTCTATCTCTGAGGTAGTAACCTGGTCCATACAGATCACAGGGGTTTCTGCTGGCACTGGCTACACTCTAAAAGCTGGGTGTGAATACCAAACCGGTCCCTGCTTTACACCCCAGCCTTCCTTGCTAAGAAGGATGTAAGTGAAACAGAACACTATGACTATCATTGTGTGGGGAGCTGGGGATAGAAGCATTGGTTCATGGGGGAAAGGAATATCATATCTATCTAGGTCCATCATTTCTACAGTTAGGTTCTTGTACTGAACCATAATGTGTTTTTAAAAACTCCTGTCACGCTGGTTGTGGTGGCACACGCCTGTAATCCCAGCCCTCAGGAGGCTGAGGCAGGATTGCTATGAGTTCCAGGCCAGCCTGTACTACATAGCGAGACCCTGTCTAAAAAAAAAAATGCTATCACAGGATAAGATAACGAAGAAACTCAGTTTGACTCCACTGTGCTTTTAGACTTTGACCTGGATCTTCCGAACAGTGTTTGGAGGGGTGGAACAGTCAGGGTTAGTTTATGGGTGGGAGAAGGGACCCACAGGCACTGTGGAGAAGTAGCAGGGAGGTGGTGGGCGGGGCCTGGTGGGTGGGCGGAGCCGTTGTAGGAAGGGCGTTTCTCCGGTGCAAAGGACTTCCTGCCTTTGTCTCTGGTCTTTTCTGGGTTATCAGGGAAATGAATGTTGCTGGATCCTGAACTCTGGTGGACCGGAAGGAGAGGCGTGGTCTGGGACTGGAACTCTGGGTTCTCTCGGTAGGGCCCCTTCCTCCAAGGAGGAAGCAGCAGTGACCCAGCTGTTGCCAGCTGCAGTGGAAATTGTGAGCTCAGTCTCGGGCTGCTAGACCACAGCAAGCTCCACCCTGGGGCCTTGATAGGGATAGCGCGCGTGTGTCCTCTGGCCTGGAGTCAGACTTCTCGATCCCTCCTCTTGCCTAAATTTGGGAAGGAATCCAAGCATGTAGCCCTGAAGGGCTAAGATCACCACATCCATCCCTACCCCCCTTAATGTGCTTTTTCCCCAGCCTGCAGGGCACTGTTTGGCTAGTTCTGTCAAATCCTTTGGGTCAGAGAAGCTCCACTGAAAATGTCCGTGAGAGGCCGCCAACGAGTGAAAACAAATCAGTCAATCATTGTGTTCTTTTTAGGGATAAGAGGACAGATAGGGGAAGAAGTACTTGTTTGGTGTATTGGTCTCAAATTTAGTCTCTGCCAACTGTTTTCAGTTAGCTGTGGTACTTCTGACTTTGTTAGTGGTTTCTCTTCAGCTCTTTAACACTGTCAGCCTCCAGGAGTGGCTGGGGGAACTTTCTCGCCCCAGAACCCCTCACGCCGCCCCGCATCTGCAATGCTCCCTTCACCAGCCGCGTGGGCTCCGCAGGACTGCCGCCAAAGCGGGATGCTCAGAAAGCTGAAAAACATTTCTCATACAAATTTAGAGTGAATGAACATGTATCAGAGATGTATTTAACTTACTAATAGAAGCAAGATGGAAGTTAGAAGAATGGGTTCAGAGAGTGTTAGCAGCTGGGCGTGGTGGCGCACGCCTTTAATCCCAGCACTCAGGAGGCTGAGGTAGGAGGAGTGTTGTGTGTTAGAGGCCGGCTTGGGCTACAACCTGAGCACAAGGCCCGCCTGAGCTACATAGTGCGACCCTGTCTTGAAAAACTAGGACCTGGAGTTTGGCTCAGTGATTTAAGCGCCTGCCTGGCAGGCGCGAGGTTGTGAGTTCAATCCCCACTGCCACAAAAGAAAAAAAAAAAAGAGTGTTCAGCAACTGTTTCTTGGTACCAAAGGAAGAATGTTGGAATAATATTACTAGGTTAGATACAAACTGGTTAATGTCCTGTAGGATAATAAAACCAGTAGGCTTTGGGATTGTCTTTTGGTTTTTTCTTTCATTTTCTTTTTTGTGATTCTGGAACTTGAATCCAAGGGCTTGTGCACTGAACTGTAACCCTAACCCTTAAAAATATGTTTCATGTTTATTATTTTCGTGGTGTTGGAAATTGAACCCCGGGCCTTCGCATTTAACTACACCCACAGCCCATTTTTACTTTCTTATTTTGAGATAAGGTCTCGCTGATTCACTAAGTTGCCCAAGCTGGGCTGAAACTTGTGATCCTCCTGCCTTAGTCTTCCAGAGTACTGGGAGTATAGGTGTCTATCACCACACCATGGCCTTTTTATTTTTATTTTTTATTATTTTAGTACTGGGGATCGAACTCACAACCTTGTGCCTGCCAGGCAGGTGCTTATGCCACTGAACTGAATCCCCAGCCCTATTTTTTGAGACAGGGTCTCACTATGTAGTTCAGGCTGGCCTTGAACTCACTTTGTAGCCCAGGCTGGTCTCAAACTCACAGCAATACTCCATCACTCCTGGCACCATGGCCTTTCTATTTTTTTTTATTTTTTTA
>RJWM01026755.1:13133-27721 GCA_004363535.1 Dasyprocta punctata
GCCTCGCACCTGCCAGACAGACGCTTAAGCTGCTGAGCCAAACTCCCGGTCCTGGTTTTTTGAGGCAGGGTCGCACTATGTAGCTCAGGCTGGCCTTGCGCTCACGGTGTGGCCCAAGCCGGCCTCGAACCCACAACGCTCCGCCTACCTCAGCCTCCCGAGTGCTGGGATTAAAGGCGTGCGCCACCACGCCCGGCTACCATGGCCTTTTTAATACTCCTATTCCACCTGGCAATGTTCCTATCCCACCTTGAAGAACCAATCATATTTTGACAATGAAAATTCAAAGTTTTAGACTATGGTTAGTTGAGCTGAGCATGGTGGTGCATGTCTATAATCCCAGCACTAGAGAGGCTAGGACAGAAGAATCGTAACAAATTTGAGGCCACCCTGGCCTGCATAGTGAGTTCAAGGCCAGCCTGAACTCAGCACAGTGAGACCTTGTCTCAACCCCACCCCCAAAAAAGAATATGATAAGGCAGGGAAGTGAGCCATTTGCAGTAGGTTAAAGTCCAGGACCCTTGAATATTATTAGTATTTTTTATTTTTTGGTACCAGGGATGGAACTCCTTGAATAGTATAGTAGTAATAATAATTGGATTTTTCAGGTTTTTACCATTTGGTAAACATTAGTGCTTTGTATTCATTATTTCATTTTATATTCCCAGTAATCCATTTATTTATTTATTTATTTGACTTTTTGAGACAGGCTCTCACTATGCAGTTCAGACTGGCCTTAAACTTACTGAGTAGCCCAGACTGGCCTTGAACTTGCAGCAACCCTCCTGCCTTAGCCTTCCAAGTGCTGGTATTACAGGTGTGTGTCACCGCACCTGGCCAGGGCTAGAATTTGAACCAAAGGCATTTGGCTGAGATTGACTTTCCAGTAGAGGGTCAATAAGAGAACGGGAATGGGGCAGCAGAGAGAGAAATGTCCATAGATTTTGAGGAGGAATGGAGTTTGTACAAAAGCAGATAAGTAATGTCAAGGGTTATTTTTGGCTTCAGAGAATGCCAGCCGGAGTGCTGCCCTTACACGCTCTGCCGTGTGGTCAGTGCCAAGCTTCTGTCCAAAAAGTCCTCACTTTGCAGCAGATGCCTGAGTCCTAGTGGAAGAGAGGAATGTGTTAGTGCTGCAAACACTACAGTTACTTTGCCCCCTGTCGTTTCCTTTATGGGAACAGGCTTATAGCACGTTTCTATTCAGGGTGACTTTTTTTTGGACTGATGATTGAACTCAGGGCCTTAGCACTGAGCTACCTCCGCAGCCTGCACTCCTGAGTTAGGGTCTCACTAAGCTGCCAAGGCTGGGCTCGAGCTGCACTCCTGCTACCTCTGCCTCCAAGAGTTGTGAGATTATAGGTGTGTGCCACCATGCCTGGTTCCGGGTGACACTTATAATTTATTTTATTTTTTCTTTTTATGAATTTGAGTAGGAAAAATGATCCTATGGGGCACAGAGGGAGGCATGGATTTACCCAGGTGTCTTTGTCCTAGCCTTTGTCCTGTTCTTGCTCCCTGCCCTGGATTATTGTCTTGCATTTTCCTTTCCCTTAGATATGGCAAGATTGTCTCCACTAAGGCCATACTGGACAAAACCACAAACAAATGCAAAGGTGAGAGAGCTGTCCTGGGCAGGGAGAGCGGAGAGCGGCTGCCCGGCCTCTGCCCTTTGCTGCTGGGAGTGCTGAGTGCTCAGCCGGGGAGGGGGCTCTGAGGTCGGGCCTGGAAGCCCAGTGGGTACTGAGCTTCCCTGGTGGCAGACAGCTGGAGCCAGAAGTGATGTTTGGGGCCCAAAGGCGGCAGAGTTCCCTCAGGTCCTCTGGGCTTCCCTTGGACTTTATTTCCTTGGAGGGACTGGTAGAGGTGGGTAGATGAAGTTGTTTCTGTTTCACAAAGCGAGGTAATTACCTTTTGGCAGAGGTGGCGGGGGACTCAGTAAGCGTTATTTTCCAAGGGTGAACAGTTCAGGGGTGTTAAGAGCAGTTCGGGGTACAGGTGGGGGAGTGGGAGGAGGAGAGAGGGCTGCAGGTCAGGATGGGAAGGTCCTCAGCTCTGGGCAGTGTCTGGAGAAGAGGGCAGGGAAGTGCGTGTGCTGGGGCCATGGATTATCAGAAAGACCAGTTCCCAAAGCCTAGGTTTTCAAGGGATTGGGAGGCTGGCGGGCACACGAGGACCTCCTTGCCCTTGGCACTGTTGGCCACTAAGTAGAGGATAGCCACCTGAAACCTCTTAATTTTTCTTTCTCCCTGCCACTTCCCTTACATGGATCGTAACTCTTCCTCTGTCTCCTGAAAAGCCTGAGGCTCCTACCTCTCTCACACCCCGCCTCCCCGTGATGCTGTTTCCCTATTCCAGGCTATGGCTTCGTGGACTTCGACAGCCCTTCGGCAGCGCAGAAGGCTGTAACGGCGCTGAAAGCCAGTGGTGTGCAGGCACAGATGGCAAAGGTAAGGGCAATGTCTCCTGTCTGCTCCTCTGAGAGGTTGTGCTTCGCTTCTGAGTCCCAGTCCCCAGGCTCCCAGGGCACTCCCGAGGCTGCGCGACCCTGAGCCAGGCGCAAGGCTGTCTCAGCGCCTCCCCACATCTGGCCACACTCTGTCCAGCCAGTGTCCCCTGTGCCTCCCAGGCTGCGGGAGGGAGACCCGGGCGGTGGCTTTGTGCGCTATGCTCCTGTCTGTGCTGCAGCAGGCAGGGAAGTGAGCAGCAGGCCTCTTGCAGTGCTGCTGCCTCGCTGGCTCCACCCCAGCCCTACTTCCCTACCAGAGAGGCTGTGATAGTTTTGCAACAGTCTCTGAGAAGCCAGTTGTGCAACTCAGAGGTTCAGAACAATACGCTCTGCTTCCCAGCACTGGTCCCTGTAGAGGCAGGGAGTGGGCTGCGGAGGGGAGGAAACCATAACAAGAAAGGGAACTGGCCCTCCTTCTCAGGGCTGCCTGGGGCTGTTACTTATTTATGGATTTATTCTGTCTAGCCTACTTGAAAACTAGAAGCTTTTCTGCACTTCTCGTAGGCCTTGCCATTTCGAAGCCATCATGAATACTGTTTAGAGAGCTGATGAGGCAGGCCAGCCAGCCAGTCATTTTTGTAAAGATTTAAGAAGAAGGAAATCCTCCAGGGAATGCCGGAGAGGGGTTAAGGCTGTTGCTGACTGCTGCCTAGGGCAGTGTGGCTGCATAAATCCTACGCGCAGCACTGGTAGGAGGGAGGCGCAGCCCGCTTTCTTCTGCAGTGAAGCCCGCTTCCTTCTGCAGTGAAGCCCGCGGTGACCCAGGGAGCTGCGCATCTGGCCCTTCCCAGCCCCTCCCTTCTTGCTTTCCTTCCTTCCTCCAGGAACAACAACTTCCTACTTAGAAGATTGTGCTGTGGCCAGAAAGCGGGTGGGGAGTCATCCGAGCTGTCCCTGAGAGTGGGGCCTGGGCGGCTGCTGGGGAGGCCATTCTGCCTGGCTCTCAGCAGGACACCACAGGCGACTTGCATGCAGCTTGCATAGCACTAGAGACAGGAGATGCTCTGCTTCCTTCCTGACTCAGTATACAACCCATGGCAGTGGCCTGGGTGTGAGGGGAAGTTAAGGTTCTGTGTGCCTGTGGGACCCCTCCTGTGATCTCTTCTGAAAGGCCATTTTGTAGATGAGGGGCAGGAGTGGGAAGGGGGCAAGAGGTGTGAGCCTCATTGCTCATTTTTATTTTCGTAGCAACAAGAACAGGACCCCACAAATTTATACATCTCAAATCTCCCACTGTCCATGGATGAGCAAGAACTGGAGGGGATGTTGAAGCCCTTCGGCCAGGTTATCTCCACTCGGATCCTTCGAGACACCAATGGGACCAGCAGAGGGGTTGGCTTTGCAAGGTGAGGGATGGCAAGAGTGAGAAGTGCTAAGGTTAATAAAAAATGTCACTAAGGAAGCCACCAAAGACATCTGTGTCGTCCCCCCCACATCTGTGCCCCCTGCTAGGGTGGCATATGCCTGTAATCCTGGCCTTATGGGAGGCTGAGGCAGGAGGATTGCAAGTTTGAGCCCACCCTGAGCAACTAGCAACTTCACAAGATCATCCCTCAAAATAAAAAATAAAAGAAGGGACTAAAAATATAACTGAGTACAAAGACCCTGGGTTCAATCCTTGGTACTGCAAAAGCAGAACTTGATCAAAAATTTATTGAGCCAGGGATTTAGCTCAACAGCACAGCACCTGCCTGGCAAGCATGAGGTTCTGAGTTTGATTCCTGGTGCAAAAAAATTAAGAATTTACTGTATTTTACATCTTATTGGCAATCCTCCTGCCTCAGCCTCTGAAGTGCTAGGATTATAGGTGTGTGCCACCATGCCCAGCTCAACATTACATTATTACTTTTGCAGTGCTGAGGATCAAACCAGGAGCTTCACACATGGTGGGCAAACACTGCACCACTGATCTACTTACACCCCAGCTCCAGCCCCCAACTCCTTATCTTTTCACCAACACTTGCCTTTGTCCTTTGATCCAGACCCAACCAACACAAAATAATTTATATATTTTTATAGCTAACAGAGTTTCCCATCCACTTGACTCATTTAACCTTTATAATAACCCTGTAAATATTCATTATTCACTGAATAAAATATTGTTTTACAAATAAGAAAGGGAATTCCAGCTTGTGGTACCTGTTGTAATCCCAGCTGCTAGAGAGGCTAAGACAGGAGGATCACAAATTCAAGCCCAGCTTAGGCAATTTAGTGAGACCTTGTCTCAAATCAAAAGGGCTGGCGGTATAGCTCACGGAGTGTTTTTCTAGCATGTGGGAGGCTGTGGGTACTGAAAAGGAAAAAAAAAAAGGTTTTATTTGACAGGAGATTCTGTTGCTTTTTTTTTTTTTTTAACTTGAAAACTACTGGGTTGTAATCTGAAGCTTTCTTTTCGTTTTACAATATTTTATCTGGTTCACAAATGCTCCCTTAGCCTAAGTGTTTTTGGTTTTGGGAATAAAGGTTAGGTCCTCTGCTCCAGTGGGCTCAATCTGGGTAGCACCACCTGCTGGTCATCCCAGGTAAAACCAAGGGAAGTTACTAGGCTTGTGGTCATCACTTTTTTTGTACTGGGAATTGAACCCAAGACCTCACACATGCAATGAGCTATGCTCCTGACCTTTTAAATTTCATTTTGAGCTATGTGTGGTGGTGACCACTTGTAATCCTAGCACTTGGGAGGCTGAGGCAGAAGGATCACCATGAGTTTGAGGCCAGCCTGGGCTAGATAAGTGAGTTCAAGGCAAGCCTGCACTACATAGGGAGACCCTGTCTGGGAAAAAAAAAATTTTTTTTTCTTCATTTTGAGGCAGAATATTGTTTTGTTTTGTTTTGTTTTGTTTTTTGGTATCAGGAGTCGAACTCATGACCTCGTGCTTGCCAGGCAGGTGTTGTGCCGCTGAGCTGTATCCCTAGCTCTGAGGCAAAATATTGTTGAGTTGCTAGGCTGACCTCAAACTTGTGATCCTCCTGATTCAGCTTCCTGAGTAGCTGCGATGACAGGTGTGTTGCCACTACACTTAATGGTCATTACATTTGGGGTTTGAACTCAGTGCGTTCACACATCTCAGCCCTTTTGTTATATTTTTAACTGAGATAGGGTCTCCCTAAATTGCCTGTGCTGGGCTCAGACTTGCAGTCCTCCTGCCTCAGCTCCCAAAGTGTTAGGATTATAAGCTTGTGCCACCACACTCAGCTTTAAATATAATTTGAAGCCGGGCGTGGTGGCGCACGCCTTTAATCCCAGCACTCGAGAGGCTGAGGTAGGTGGAGCGTTGTGAGTTCGAGGCTGGCTTGGGCTACAACGTGAGCACAAGGCTGGCCTGAGCTACATAGTGCAACCCTGCCTCAAAAAACCAGGGCTGGGAGTTTGGCTCAGTGGCTTAAGCACCTGCCTTGGCAGGCGCGAGGTTGTGAGTTCAATCCCTGGTGCCGCAAATAAATAAATAAATAAATAAATAAATAAATAAATAAAATTTGATACACAAAAGTGTCCATTTAAAGTTGCATGGATCATTTCTTTTTCAATAGCCATACATCTCATTGTTCTTCCAGTAGTACTCACCTTTTTGATCTGTGTTTGCATTCTACTTCCTACAGAATTCTGTTGTAGGGTGAAATATTTTTAGTTGTGAAAATCTCCATATCTATCATCTTGTATTTCTCGCCAACACATATAAGTATTAAGTTAAAATTTTCCCCCCATGGCCATTAGACTATGTCTATTGACCCATAAGAGAATCATCTTTATAATTATTAGTTTAAATATATTATTCATAAAATTTATTTTACATAAAGTAACTTTTACTGGAAATGATAAAGTTCTGTTTAGATTTTTTAAATTAAGTCAAGCAGCCATCAATAAATATCATTTAGGTCAGCATGGTGGCACAAGCCTGTAATCCCAGCACTTAGGAGACTGAGGCAGGAAGATCTTCATGAGTTCAAGCCCAGCCTGGACTGCATATTGAGTTCAAGGGCAGCCTGAATTACATAGCGAGACCCTGTCTCAAAAACAAAAAATAATAATAAATATAATTTATTGCTATAACAGGACAGGGTTTAATATCAGTTTTGGTCCTGGTTTTTGTTTTCATGTCATTTACATAAATAAACAGATAAGGATAGAAGGAGTTTTGTTAGAATGGGGATTCTTTGTATTCCTTCTGAATTATATACCAAGAACTAAGATGATCTATCATCAAAATTATTATTTTTGTTTGTTTGAGACAGGGTCTCACTACATAGTTAAACTGATCTTGAGCTCACTATGTAGCCCAGGCTGGCCTCAAACTCATGGTGCTTCTCCTGCCTCAGGAGTGCTAGGATTATAGGCATGCACCTCAAAATTAACTTCTAAAAATTGTCATCATTTGTAGAAGTCCTCAACTTTATTAGAAACAAATAATTGGAAACCACTTACAAAAGGGATTTTGTTTTTCCCCATACCGGGATCAAACTCACAACCTCATGCCTGCCAGGTAGGCGCTTAAGCCACTGAGCTAAATCCCCAGCCCACAAAAGGGATTTTTAATCCAATTTTCAATACCCGTTGTTAGTTTTAGGGTGGTTAAGAAGTAAATTGAGGGAAGGTTGTACATGGTGGTACATGCCTGTAATGTCAGAACTTGGGAAGCTGAGGCAGGAGGATCCCTTGAGTTCAAGGCCAGCATGAATTATATAGTGAGACTCTGTCTCTAAATGAATGAACAAATGAATGAATGAATGAGTGAAGGTTCTATTTGAGGCCTTTTGAAAGTTGCCTCCTAGAGAGGAGTGGTTCCCATGTTACTGACATACAGTATATACTACAGCTTAATTTACATATGGAAGTAGATGAAAGAAGATACTATACATTATACAATATATAAGGCCCTCTTAATTTCTTTGCTTTACCTTTTTCTGGTAGTGGGGATTGAACTGATATGCTGGATAAGCCCTCTACCACTAAGCTCTCTCAGCCTCTTATCTATCTATATACCTACCTATATGATGCTTGCTAAATTCTCTAGGTTGGTCTTAAATTTATTTTTTGTTTTTATGTTTGTTTGTTTGTTTGTTTTCTTTCTTTGAGACAGTGTCTCACTATGCAGTTCAGGATGGCCTTGAGATCACTTTATAGCCCAGCCTGGTCTCAAGCTTGCAGTGATCCTCCTGCCTTAGCCTCCTGAGTGCTGGCTTTATAGGCATGTGCCACTGTGCCCAGTGTTTTTGTTTTTTTGAGACAGGGTTTCACTATGCAGTTTAAACTGGCCTTGAACTCACTATGTAACCCAGGCTGGCCTTGAATTTGCCTCAGCCTCCTGAGTGCTGGGTTTACACCCACCTAGTGATCCACTGCACCTAGTGTGTATTTTTCTTCAGTGTACAAGTAAGCACCTAATGTATTGTGTATTTCTTTGTTGCTATTTCTGCTTATTCCAAGCCTGAATAAGCCCCTCTAATTTTTTTAGGCCCTTATATTTTTTGAGACAGGGTCTCCCTATATAGTCCAAGCTGACCTTGAACTCAACTATATAGCCCTGACTGACCTCAAACTCCGGGCAGTCCTCCTGCCTCAGCCTCCTGAATGCTGGGATTGTAGGCATACAGGCTCTTACAATTTTTAGAACACATTTATATGCTTTACTCACCTAATCTGTACAACACTGTGTGATTGGGTGGATGGATGTTGTCTCTAAAACAGATGAGGAATGAGATGGGCATAGTATCTCACATCTATAATCTCAAGACTCGGGAGGTTGAGACAGGAGGACTGCCCCAAGTTTGAGGCCAGCCAGGGATACATAGTTGAGTTCAAGGCCAGCCTGAACTGCATAGTGAGACCTTGTCTCAAAAAAACCAAATCACACAAACAAAACAAATGAGGAATGAGCCCAGAGGGCGTTGCTACTGACAGCACTTCAGGTAGGGACCTGGCACTGGTATCAAGGTCTTATGATTCTTGCTCCTCTTGTCCCAACAAAAACTTTAACTCAATTGTGTCAACATTCCTTTTTCTATCTATCACTATAGATCATAAGCTTTTGCAGGCCGGGAACCCTTGTGGAGTATCTGTAGGGCCTTCTCTTTGTACAGATCCTGAGGGAATCCAGAGCCTAACCGGTCTTGTGCCCCTTAGGATGGAGTCCACAGAGAAGTGCGAAGCCATCATCACCCAGTTTAATGGGAAATACATTAAGACGCCCCCCGGGGTACCAGGTGAGGCATTGGGGGGGCCCAGAGAGGGGTGGGGTGGGGATGTAGTGAGGACTGGAGCTTTGCATGAGCGCCCCGTCAGGTGGGACTCCCCTCTGCTCTCTTGGGCCAGCCCCTTCCGATCCCTTGCTCTGCAAATTTGCTGATGGTGGGCCGAAGAAACGACAGAACCAAGGAAAGTTTGTGCCAAACGGACGGGCCTGGCCGAGGAACGGAGACATGGTAAGAGGGCCTCTGCGGGGACGGGAGTACGGAAGAAACTGTGCGGAGCGGAAAGGCCTGCGGGTTCCTTCCAGGAGCTCGGATGGCTGCAGCATGGGCAAGCGCAGAGCGGGGATGCCATGCAGACGGTTTTCGGAATAAATCTACGCCCAACTTTGGCGTTCTGAGCTTGCTTCTGTCCTCGTCCTAGCGCTGGCAGTGTGAACGCTGTGCTCTTTGTTTACAGGGTGGTATGGCCCTAACCTATGACCCCGCCTCAGCTCTTCAGAATGGGTAAGGATGTTTCATAGAATTAGGGCACCTGAAAATGACAGCGGCCCATTAACAGGGACTTGGATGTTTCATCTCAGTTTTTTTTGTTGGGGGAGTAGTGTTTGAGATCAGGTCTTGCTATGAAATTCAGGCTGGCTCAGAACTCACAGCGATCCTCCGGCCTCAGCCTCCCCAGTGCTGGGACTATAGGCGTGCGCCACCACTCAATTTTTAAACCGAGTTAGTGGTAAACAACTGTGCTTTTAGCAGTGCAGGCCGTGACCTTTTTTTTTTTTTTTTTTTTTTTTTGCAGCACCAGGGATTGAATTCACAACCTCGTGCCTGGCAGACAGGCGCTTAAGTCTCTGAGCCAAACTCCCGGCCCTGGTTTTTTTGAGGCAGGGTCACACTGTGTAGCTCAGGTCGGCCTTGCACTCATGTTGTAGCCCAAGCCGGTCTCGAACTTACAATGCTCCTCCTACCTCAGCCTCCTGAGTGCTGGGATTAAAGGCTTGCGCCACCATGCCCGGCCTAGGCCGTGACCTTGTGATCTCCTGTGACTCCTGAATAAAGTTCCTTCCTACAGGTTCTACCCGGCCCCTTATAACATCACCTCCAGCAGGATGCTTGCCCAGTCTGCACTCTCCCCCTATCTTCCATCTCCAGTGTCTTCATATCAGGTATGTTCACACTCAAAAGAGGATGTGGTGGTTTTCCCTCCCATGTGTTTTATTTATTTATTTATTTTTTTTGGAGACAGAATTTTGCCATATAGTTCAGGGTGACCACGAACTCACAGCAGTCCTCCTGCCTCAACCTCCTGAGTGTTGGGATTACAGGCGTGTGCCACCACACCTGGTTTAGTATAATTTTCTTTATTTCTCTGTAGATCTTCTGAATTAGCAGCTCTGAGGATAAGGCTTTTAAGAAGCCCTCCAAATGATTCTACCACAGCCAGTGTTAAGACTCTTTGCTCTAATTCTGTTTTTAACGGTTGCATTGTATTCCATGCCAGAATTCTTCAGCTGTGTCCCAGTGAAAGGCTATTCACTTAGATTTTGGTTTTGCTGCTACAAATATTGTGAGTGCTTTCATTTCTGGGAGCTAGAGTCTCAGGAGTAGGTTTGCTGGGTTGAGTAGTGTACAGATACTCAGGTTTACAGATACTGCCAAGTTGCTTTCCATAGAAGTTGTATTGGTTTACATTTCTACCGGCGGTGAGTGAGTGCCCTTTCCCTCCAGCCTTTGGTGTCTTTGCTTTTCAAAAATTTTCCTGTCTTAGCCAGACGTGGTGATGCACACCTATAATCCCAGCACTTGAGAGGCTGAAGCAGGAGGATTGTTGTGAGTTTGAGACCAGCCTGGGCTACAAAGTGAGCTCAAGGTCAGACTGAACTGCATAGTGAGACCCTGTCTCAAAAAGACCAAAAAAAAAAAAAATTTTTTTTTTCCTGTCTGGATGAATGTAAAGCACATTGTGCATTTCTCTATGGGTGAAATTTTTGCTTGTCATGTTTTGATTACCCTTCTCTGATTGCTGTCATGTGCCTTGTTCATTTTTCTGCTTGATTTTCTGTCCTTTTCCATCAGTTTACACAAATTCTTCATGTAAGTATCAATCCTCTGAAGATTATCTGGTTAAATTATTTTTCCCCAGATTTATTCTTTGTGGACTCCAGTGTTAGGGTCACTCAGTTGGTTTGTTGACACCTAGGTTGTGTGCGGGGAGCGCAGCTCAGGGGGACAGCACTCGCCTAGAGGTGTGAGCCCTGGGTTTGTCTCCCATGAACCCGCCCCAAAGCTAGCTTGCTGGGCACTGCGCCCAGAGCTTCAGATTCAGCAAGTCCAGGGTGAAAGGCAAGTGTGCTTTGCTTGCTCACGCATCTCTTGCTCACTCTTTCTTTCTTTCTTTCTTTTCCTTTCTTCTTTCCTTCCTTCCTTCCTCTCTTTCTCTCTTCTTCCATTTCTTCTTTTCTTTTTTTTTTATTTTAAACATAATAAAATCCAACAGAACATAACAGAAAAAAGTCAATCAAAACAAAGCAGCAGTAGCCGGGCGTGGTGGCGCACGCCTTTAATCCCAGCACTCGGGAGGCTGAGGTAGGCGGAGTGTTGTGAGTTCAAGGCCGGCTTGGGCTACAACGCGAGCACAAGGCCGACCTGAGCTACATAATGCAACCCTGCCTCAAAAAACTAGGGCCGGGAGTTTGGCTCAGTGGCTTAAGCCCCTGTCTGGCAGGCGCGAGCTTGAGAGTTCGATCCCCGGTGCCGCAAAAAAAAAAAAAAAAGCAGCAGAACTGGTACAGAACTTTGAAGAAAGATACTATGAAAACAGTAGCTACTGAAGTATATCTTGTTATCTTCAGAATAGCTGACCATTCCAACAGGTATAATAGAATTGAGCCAAAAACACAACAGAATAAAAACAATATAAAATATAGCAAATAATAATAATAATGATCAGAGTAAAGCAAAACAGTGAGAACCATATTGGGCCTTGAAGACAAGACAGAAGAGAATCCCCCATATTTGCTACATTGCCTACTGTCATCTTCCAGAGAGGTGCTCAGGTTGCAGACCCAAGGCCTGCAAAATCAATGAAACAATACTAGCATTTAGTTGCTTAATGTTCCTTAGTTGCTATCAATTTAGCCAGACCTCTGAACGAGCAGGTTGCTTGGGGGTGGGGGGTTGTCCTTGATTCTAAGCCCACACACCGGTGTCGCTTGGGCCCAGCGGGGTGGGTCCTCGAGGGGCCCATTCTCCTTTTCTTCTGGGAGTGCATGCTGGTTGCACAGTCCCCTGGAAGGCAGATTAGTTGTCCTGTGGTTGGAGCCGCTCGGGCCCAGCGGGGTGGGTCCTAGAGGGGCCCATTCTCATTCTCTTCAGGAAATCCACATGTTTTTTATTGTTGGTTTTTTTTTTTTTTGTTTTTTTTTTTTTTGTTTTTTTTTTTGAGACAGAGTCTTGCTATGTAGTCCAGGCTGGCCTCAAACTCAAAGCGATCCTCCTGCCTCAGCCTCCTGAGTGCTGGGATTACAGGTGTGCACCACCATGCCTGGCTTTGAAATATGCTTTTTAAATGCTTCCTAGGATCAGGAGTTTGGCTCAGTGGCTTAAGCTCCTGCCTGGCAGGTGTAAGGTTGTGAGTTCGATCCCTGGTGCTGAAAAAAAAAGAAAAAAAGAAAAAAAAAAACTTCCTAGGTAATTCTGCCGCTACTGCTGGTGGTTCACAGACCCTACTGTGGAAATCATAATTTCTTGCCAAACAGAAGTTTAAAACTTGTGTGTAGTTTTCCCTGTAGAAAATTTGTATGTTTTTTTTTTTTTTTTTTTTTTTTTTTTGCAGCACCGGGGATCAAACTCACAGCCTCACACCTGCCAGACAGGTGCTTAAGCTGCTGAGCCAAACTCCCACCCCTAGTTTTTTGAGGCAGGGTTGCACTAGGTAGCTCAGGGCAGCCTTGCGCTCACATTGTAGCCCAAGCCGCTCACATTGTAGCCCAAGCCGGCCTCAAACTCACAAGGCTCCGCCTACCTCAGCCTCCCGAGTACTGGGATTAAAGGCATGCGCCACCACGCCCGGCTTGTATGTATTTTTTGATCAGGTTTTATTGGTACATTTTAGATATACATAATGATCACACTCATCATAGAGAATTAGTACCTGTACATGACATAACTTGGTTTTTTTCCCCATTCCCCTATCTTCTCTTCAACCCCTCCTCCCCTCCCTATTTACAAAAGCATTGTTTTGAGGTTTTCCTTCTTTTCTCATTTTTTTTTCACTTTTGCTTTCTTTCCTTTTTCCTTGTATATAGTTAAATGTGTCTTTTTCTTTTATAGCTTTTGAATTGCCCTCCTTATTAAAAGGTGTTAGTGGGCCACAGTGGTGCAGCCTTTAGTTTCCTGTATTGCACATAAACTCTCCAAGATTTTTATTGTTTTACACTTAAATGTGGTATCATCAGGAATTTATTTTTATATTTGGCATAAGACAAAGGTCCTGTTATATTTTCTTTTTTTGGAGGCAGTGTCTCACTGTGTAGTGCAGGCTGGCCTTGAACTCACTTGTGTAGCCCAGGCTGGCTTCAAATTCAGTGATCCTCCTGCCTCAGCCTCCCAAGTGCTGGGATTATAGACATGCACCATCATGCCTGGCTTCTGTTATATTTTCTTTCAGAATGTTAGTTAGTCTAGCATCATTTTTTTGTCTTTTTGAGATAGGGTTTCACTATGCAGTTCAGACTGGCCTCAAATTCACAGCAGTCCTTCTGCCTCAGCCTTCTGAACGCTGGGATTACAGGCATGCACCATATTAGTATATTGTAGATATACATATGATAATGTTCATCATAGGGGATTTGTACCTGTACATGATATATCTTCTTTTTTCCCATTCCCCTTCCCTCTCTTCAACCCTTCTTCCCCTCCTTATTTACAGGAATATTGTTTCCATTTTTTTCCTTCTATTTTTTTTTCTTGTTCCTTCTTTTCTCATCCACCACCCCTTGTTCCCTTTCTCATTTGAACATTTTCTTTCTGTTTCCTAATCGCTATTATACATTTTGCTCCATATTTATACTTTTGGCTTCTTATACCAGAGAAATAATGGAGTATTTACACGTGTGTCCACTGTATTTCACTTAAGAGTATGGTCTCAAGATGCATCCATTTAGCTAGAAATGTCTCACTTATCCCTCTTTATAGCTGAGTAGTACTCCATTTTATTAAAAAACACATCTTCTTTATCCATTCCTCAGTGCTATTCCTTGTAGCTATTACTAACTGTGCTGCTATAAACATGGGTGTGCATATATCACTGAGGTGTGATGCTTTTAATTCTTTTGAGAAGGTGCCAAGAAGGGCAATAGCTGTGTCAAATAGACCCTCTAGTCCTAGTTTTTTGAGGAATCTCCACACTGATTTCCAGAGTGGTTGCACCAGTCTACACTCCCACCAACAGTGGAGAAAGGTTCCTCTGCCCCCACAGCCCCACCAGCATTTGTTATTGGTTGATTTCTTGATAACAGTCATTCTTTCTGGAGTTAGGTAGAATTTCCTTGTTTTACTTATGTATTTTTTTTTCAGTACCAGGGATTGAGCTCACAACCTTGTGCCTGCCAGGCAGGTGCTTACACCACTGAGCTAAGTTCCCGGCCCTATTTTTTGAGACAGGGTCTCACTATGCAGTTCAGGCTGGCCTGAACTCACTTTGTTGCCCAGGCTGGTCTCAAACTCACAACGATCCTCCTACCTCAGCCTCCCAAGTGCTGGGATTAAAGGCGTGCACCACCATGCCTGGCTCACACACAAATTTTTATGTGAATGTGTGCTTTCATTTCACCCAAATGTATAGCTGTGAATAGTTAGACGCTGTTTTTTTTTTTTTTTTTTTTTTTTTTTT
>RJWM01026756.1:0-27658 GCA_004363535.1 Dasyprocta punctata
GAGTGACTAGGCATACATCATCTCAGGCGGGGTTACAGCTAACACGGAAGCAGGATATGGGCGCCATCTTGGCTCACTCGAAGGGCGGGGTAATTTTAGCCAGGCTTCAAACTCTACATACAGGCCGCTAGTCTCAGAGCACAGCATAACCCCGAGGATGGCTCCTCACAATAATGATACACAATATTGCAACTATTGTCAAGTGTCTGTCATCCAGTTTTGTAAATCTGCAATGTTACTGTTTTCTCACTGAAAGAATTTCAATTTTCACATAGTCAAATTCATCAGTGTTTCCTTTTAGAACTCATAATCCACATCAATCCACCCCATTCCAGGAGTAAGTATGGTTTCATTGGGCTTTTGTTTTCTACTTGAAGTATTCTTTAAAGCACTGGCCTCCAGTCAGTTTTCCTAGGTTAAAATTGCATTATGCCACATATTAGATGTGTCACTTGGGCTTTCTAATTAAATGTTTGTGACAATACATATAAGTCACTTAGAAACCAAATTTGTGATTTTTCTTCTAGCAGTTGAAATTTCAGTTCATTTTGATTTAATGTAATTCATACTACAACATGAAGACTTAACTATATATTTTTAAATGGTTAGCCAGTTGTCCTAAAGCCATTTAAATCAAAATTTCTTTTCTGGTGATTTCAAATATAATCTTCATTATAACTGTGTTCCTTACTTGATTAGTGTGTCCTTGGGATTTCTGTTTTATCACATTTTCTTGTATTTACTGTGGCTTTACGCTTCCAAAAACCCTTAGAACTCAGTGTAGCCTTTAATGTTTTTTAAAGTTCCTTTCTTCTTCTTTCCATTGAAAAGTTTATCTTGGCATAAATATTTCCTAATATTAATAATACAACTCACTTTTTTATTGTTCGCATTTTCTGGTATATCTTTGTTCTCACTTTGGTTTTTTAACTTATATGAAATGTTTTCTTTCAGATACATTTCAGATACATTTGTTATATACAGCCTGTATTGGGTTTTGCTTTTTTGATCCAATCTGTTTAATAAATATTTTAATATATTTCACTTGCAAATATTGAAATTTTTCATGTTTTTATGGCACGTTTTATATTTCTAATCCATTATTTTCTTTAATAAATGGAATTTTTGTTTTGTTTTCCTCATGTCTGTGTATGTAATTTAGTACACTTTGGATAATTCCCTATCTAGTTTCAGTTCTACTGGCTGTATGGCTAACTTTATATTAAACACCTTAAAAAATCATTTCTTTATTCACAAAATTGGTAATAACTATTAACATATCTCATTTGATAGAATATGAGAACATTTTCTCAAACATTCATCCAACTCCTAACAATCAGCAAAAAACACCACGGCAAAAGTTTGCCTATAGTCACTCCCAAGTTCTAGTACAGAGCAGCTTCTGAAGTGTAAGCAGCATCTTATTTATAGGAAATAATCACCTCTTTACCCTCAACATTATCTTCCCGGTAAGAAAAAGTGACCCAAGACACACAAATTAATATACCCTAGAAAGTATTTTATTGTACCTATAACTATCTGAGGCTCTCAGAATTATTAGTTAGGGGAATTCCTGAAGAAAGTCTTGTTACAATGCTCACTAATTTATAAAGATTGAAATGCAATGGGCAGAACTATACACCAAAATGAAGCTGAAGCATGATTCTAACCCTCTAATCAGCAGTTCTACTTTGGTAGCCACCCCACCATTCCAGAATTATGGTGTTGTGAACTCTGCCAGGGGTTCCTATCACTTCACTTCTACATGAATATTTCTTGCTCATGAGCAAATCATTAGCTGGGCAGTCCTTCCCTTCATCAGATCTCATCTACAATTAGATTATATTGAAATTCTTTTAGTATTCATTTAAATAAATCACTCTATTCCTTCTTCCTCAGAAATAATATACTCTTCATTTATTCAAATCTTTCAGATTTTCAAGGAGGATAGAATTAAATTTACCCATTCATTTTATCACTTAGATACCACACAATTTTTTTTATACAGACTGCAATAACAATGACAAAAGCCCTTTAAGATTATGATTCGAACTCAGAATGTCACTCGGTGGTTAGATTGCCTTTGTGCAAATGAGATAAGTTACCTCCTCTGGACCTTATCTTCCAGCACACCGAAACCCTGCCATCCTTACACACAACCACACACACACACACGCACACAAAAGAAGGTGGAGGAGAGGGAGAAAGAGGAGGAGGAGAGAAGAGAAGAGAAGAGATGAGAAGAGAAGAGGGAAAAGAAAAGAAAAGAAAAGAAAAGAAAAGAAAAGAAAAGAAAAGAAAAGAGAAAAGAAAGGAAAGGAAAAGAAAAGGAAATAGAAAAGAAAAACCAGCCTGTGAGCAGAACACTTTGGAAGCACAGAGAATACGTGTAAAGAAGAGAGGTACTGCTTCCTCAGGACAGAGGCATGTTGTTGGCTTGGCTGGGTTCAGCCTCTACTCAACCCTCATGTGATCCTCTCTGTGAAGTGCACAAATAAAAGAACCAAGAAGACCACGAAGGTCTTTTCAGTTCACTTCTCCAGTGTGGGGACGGTGTGCTATTTTGTGACTTAGCTTATACCTAAGGCTCCACTTTATACTTAGACTGTGTGAGACTCTGCTGCATTTAGATCTATTTAGACATTTATTGTTCAACTCCGCAGGGTGCTTGCTGAGAACTACATGAACACTAAGGGAAGACTGAAAGCAATTGCATTTAAGAGTAAGAAGATTTCCCTTGTATTTATGTTGAATGAAGCGTCTTACTTTGACAGGAGAACACTCAAAATTTTTCTCCAAATGGGAGGGTGGCTTAAAAGAAAAACATGGATGTTGCTTTCATGAAGAATGATTCTGTAGACAGGAAAAGACATTTTATTAGTGAGAAGAGCCACAAGAAGACAAATTCTCATATGAGAACAAATGCATGTTAAAGTGACCTTGAAAGGAACAGAGAGATAGATGAAAAGGGCATAGAAGGACCAGAAAAGTCAACAGCAGTGCTAAGATTTTATTTTAAATAATTAAAATAGATAGTTATTGTCAGGTATTGTCAGAAGTCATTATGAAAAAAGTTTTTATAATGTGTCTTGAAGTTTAATACACGCAAAACATCCTTTCTCGAGAAAAAAGTAGAGTTTAATTTAGGAGATTATAATTCAAAATACAAAGCTGTAAGTAAGAAAAGTATATTCTAGATTTTTTCTTTCAATGTCTGTCTCTTTCCCTGTCTTTTTCAGGCATTAAATTACAAATCATCTCCAAATCCCTTTCATTTTAAGCAAGAGCTGCAGTTACAGAGTAGACTACTATTACTGTGATAGATATTCAGGTAACATTTCGAATTAAATGATAGTGAATATATTTTTAAAAACAAAATCAGCAAAACACTTTCCTTTTTATATTCTACTTGCTTTGAAATTTCTGCAATATCTTATTCTTTTCACAATACATACTGTCACCATGGGTGGGTTATAGGAGAGGAAGGCTATGGATTTTTAAAGAATAACACTTGTCTTTGTGACTTTCATTAAGCCCTCAGAGAAATGAAACACCTTTAAAGATGTTATAGCATTGAATACAAGCTTAAATAGAGTGTGTTAGAAGGTATTTAAAATGTGATTCATTCACTATTAATCTCTTAACCTCTTCTGCAGTTGTCACCAACAGGAGACAATGTGGGAGGACTGCAGAGTCTGACAGCTCTGTGGTAAACAGTTCAGATGAAAGTCCCTGGTGCTTGTTCAGAAACACCCTTGATCCTCTCAGTGGTTTCTCTTTCCACAGCAGAAGAAAAGTTGGTGGTGGGCTACCATAGAAAAACATTTTTAAAGGAGAAATATATATATTATAAAAAATAATATAACATATAATATATATATTTATAATATATAAAATATATATTATATATTTCTCCTTTAAAAGTGTTATATATATATATATATATATAAAACATTCTTTTAAAAATGTTATATATATATATGTATGTGCATATATACACATACATATGATTCAACCAAAACTTCAGGAAATCTAGGTAATTAAGTGTGACTTTTCTTTTCAAAGTAATACTTTGAAGTAAAACTAGCCATTTGATCTAGAAGAATACTCACCATCTTAAATTTACAGAAGTGCTCATAGATTTAAAAAAATCTGAAAATTTTCAGTTAATCTAAAGATTAAATAATGATACTGAATTCTTCTCATTATTCTCTTTATCTGCAAGAACCCTGTGAAGAATGGGACAAAAACCACATCTTCCTACTAAAAATTTCTTATAGTTCAGTGTGTTCAATTAAAAGCAAAAACAAAAAAAGAGCTTTGTCAATTTCAGAGAATGAATACATGTATAATAAATATAAAATAGAATATACTATATATAAATTATACATAATACATACATATATATATCCAACTTAGTCTCTCATTTGTGGTGTCTAGGAAAGTAACTATAAAAATTAAATACAAATTAGTATCAATTATTTTAATTTAAATGAAGAATATTGCTAATTTTGTTAGCAATATTTTGTAATTTTGGGTTTCTTGAGATCCTTCTGTACATTTTTTCTTGATATTGACTTAAACCACATAATAGTTCACTCATTGTGAATTTTCTCTGATACATTTCAAAAACAAAGTTACGTATACTACAAAGACAATCTGCTGTATTCTCAGTCCTTTTCTTTCAATTATCATTGTTTTCTAAGTACCTAGAATGGTTCTCTGCATGTAAAAGGGGCCAATATATATTATTCGACAAAGAACAGATGGAGAAATGTAGCCATCTTTAAATTTCTTCTTGCCTAGTCTGTGGTTTCACTTACCAAGTAAAAATAAAGCACCCACCTATAATATATTAATTTAACACTTATTTGTCATGTAACAAAGAAATTATAGTGTCTTATGGTCCTTGAGGACCAACTTAGGAAAATTTAACTTGTAAACAACTTTAAGAATTGCTATTCAGCAATTGCCTGTAATCTAAACACTGAGAGAGGCAGAGACAGGAGAGTCACAAATTCAAGTCCCACCTGTGCAACTTATTGAGACCCTGTGTATCGGGTGATATGCTATGTCCCCCCAAGTCCTCACATACTTTTGATGGGGCTGAGTTATTGGTTTGTTATTGGTTTGTTGATTGACAATGTGAGTGCTGTGCCCGCCCAGGGGTGGAGCTGACATACAGCATAAGGGAAAGTGGGTCTTCCTCTTCTGTCTCTCTCTCTTGCCAGCATGGCTTGCAGCTTGCAACTTGCAGGCCCGCCATGCCATGCTATCTTGGAGCCAACTTAAGTGTGGACTGAAACTCCCGAGAAACTGTGAGAATAAACCTTTCCTTCCTTAATTTGGGGTGTCAGGTATTTCGTCTTGGCAACAAGTAAAAAGTAACTAAGACACCCTGTCTCAGAAAACAACAACCACAAAACAAAAACAAAACAAAACAAAACAAAATGGCTGAGGATATAGCTCAGTGTGGCTCAATGGTAGAGTATCACTGGGTTAGATCCCCATTGCTACAAACAAACCAGAAATCCTCATTCAGGAATCACAGTGAGTGCAATGAGAGAATTCTGAGGGAAAACATATGCAGACTAGGGATTTAAAGAATATTTTTCTAGGCAAAGCAGAATATGTAAATTTGAAATTTGAAGCAAAAATAGGTATTTTAGTAAAGAAAGGTGGAGACTGGAAGTGGTTGACAGGGAGTATGTAGACAGTGTATCAAGCAGAGGAAAGAATATATGGGAGAAAAACCTGAAGGAAGATATGACACAAAATTTTTAGGACACTAAAAATATCTCATTAAGTCTGGAGAACACAATGTGAGGAAGTGAGGGGAAACTATAGAACAAGCAGGGCACATATCCAACTTTGAGAAAAGATAGGAAACCTAAATTTGGGCATGTAGTTTGTCACACTACCTTAAAGGTCACTAATCCAGATTCCAAATAAGAACTCCATTGGGGCATAAGTTTTGGCTTGGGAATTCAAGGTTATGTCTACTAGCCTCCAAAATATCACATCAATTACAATTGATGGGTTAATGCAGTAGAGTCCTCTTAAAAGTTTGCATTTCTAATAACTATAAACAATCTGTGACAATGTTTTCCAGTGCTGGATATTGAATTCAGGGTATTGAGCATGATAGGCAAGTACTCTAGTCCTGAGTTATATATCCAGCTCTAAGAAAAATTATTAAGAGATTCTCAGAATTTCTACTGTAGGAAGAACACTACACACACACACACACACACACACACACACACACACACACTATACAGTTTCAGTTTCCCTAATCCAAAAATACAAAATTCTCCAAAAGTCAAATATCATGGTGCCAGAAGTGAAAAATTCCACACCTAACTTCATGGGATGGGTCACACTTAAAATGCAGGTATGGCAAAAATATTATGTAAAGTTACTTTCAGACAAGACAATATAGTTCTATATACCAGGCAAAATTCACTGATGTATGGGTAATATTAGTGAATTTCATGTTTAGAATTATATCCCAGAGATATATCATTATATATTCCTAAATAGATCTCCAATATTCCTAAATCTAAAATACTTCTATAACAAGGCATTTCATATCACAAGATCCCCACCCCTGTATTTGTTCAGCTACCACTCCCCTGTAGTGGGTCTAATGGGTGCACTCTACTCTAGCACTCACCTTCTGCCATTACTGCCCTCTCCGGGTGTTTATGAGAAAGAAAACACCTAGAACTGACTATCATCTGACTCAGAGTCTAGTCTCTGGTCTCCTTACTATTTTTTTTTTTTTGGTCATAGAACATTTACAACATCTCACAGACAAAATTCATGATGTTCATGACATACATAGTCACTGCACGAGATCTCAATATGAATGTAAACTTGGCTCCCTAATCTCTGAACTTTTTTCAAAGTGGTTTCACTCAGAACATTTCCTAAATTCTTAAAACACAAATGGTATTTTCTTACCTTATCCTCAAAACTCTGACAAACCATTCTTGAAGAAAATTTTGCTTAACTATGTAGAAAGAAGTCAGTTTATTTTTGTATATCATAGAAGGAAGGCTAGGAACTGATGACTGATTTTTTTTTTTCTACCTCTGGGTAAAAGTAAAGTCTGCTGCTAAAATGAAGACAAAAAATTACAAGTGGCTCCAGAGTAACTGATTTTATGCAGTTTAAATCTTGACCAAAAATAGAAAAATATCTACTAGAAAACTTTCATCAAGTCTGCCACTGTCTCTCAAACAACATCCTTACATCAAGAAGTTTAAAAAATTTCAATTTGCTTTTCCTGAGTACTAATAGCACACTGCACTGTGCTGAGCCAATATGTAATATAGAAAAAACAGGGCAACTCTAAAAGCAGGTATGATGGCCTTGGATAATTGAAAAGCTTCTGTCCATAAAGCCTGTGAGCTTGCTTAGTGATAGAGTTTAATTTTGGTCTGGAGTCAATCAGGAAGTAATTACCAGTTCTCTGTAAAGTGCCTATTATTTGATACCTGATAGTGAAAAGAATAGGATTTAGGCCTAGTAGAATAGAAGGCTGCCAAAAGGCTATTTGTAACTTAAAGAAGAGAGGATAATGGCCTGAGCACCTGAGCATTTCTTTTCCTGCACTTTAAAGCACCCAGGATAAACAGGGAGAGTCTGAATGTGATAGAACTAGAAATTACACTGGACAGAGAGAAAAGTGATCTGACTGGTATTCTAATAGCATGATCCTGAGGAAGTTATTAAACTTCCTGAAGCCTCACAGTCCTCATCCATAAATTGGATAATTGAGCAGGATGACCTGTAAATGCTAGTCCATAAGCTTTAGGGAATTAAGGACTGTTTTCTATTAGTCTTAGTAACTTCTGGCAGAGGGGCTGGAACACAGAAGACATCCGATAAATGCTCCTTGTGTGAATAGAAAACCTATTTGTAAATTACTTTTAATAGAATAACAGAGTAATGTATATGCTTGGGAATTAGAATAATTCATAAAACATACTGCTAGTATATATTGAGTGATAAGAGTATCAAAATACATAAATGATCTATATATAATTCAACATGCTTAATATAATTCAGCATGCTTTGACAAAAAAACCAATAATTTTGACCAATGTTTTCTAGCATGTTTGTCTTGATAGCAATTAAATAGGCACCCTTGCTAACCAGGTGCATTTTAGTTTAGACTTTAGTGAGAAAAAAAATAATCAGAAGTCAAGTAACTGAGGGATTATACCAAATTACTGATTATAGTAAAACATAATATTCCTTGTAATTCATATGTATGTGCAGAAGAGATAGATGGACAAACCCAGATTGGCAAAGCTATGTTTCATAAAATTTCAACATGCCTATGAAATCCATGCCATTTATTTTCCATGAATTTTTAGATCGTGCCTATGCCCCTTTCAAATAGCAAGAGGATGGTGTGTGGTAAATCATTTTTGACACTTGAAACCAGCCAAATGGCTATGGGCAGAGTGTGATTGCCCCGGAAGCAATTGACATATAACTTGGCAAAAGGAGATCATGACAGAAGAACAGAAAAAAATATCTTTAGAAATTTTATAGCTTCTCTAAATGTTCTCTCAATTAATATCTTGACTCTGGCCATCCTTACATTGTAAATAACTTGGTTGATGGTGACACAATCATTGTACAAAAAAAAAAAAGAAAAAATATTGAAAATAAACATAAAAGGTATTTATGGGGAAGGAGAAACTCTCCTAAGAAAGCTAAAACTACTGACACATGTACAGCAGACCTAAGGGATTTCTTTGACATTTTCTATATGCAGAGTTTAATTATAAGTCTAGAAATTGACTCTTCAAACTTCATGGAGAGTTTCTTGACATTTAACCCTAAGACTCCTTTACTTGGTGTTTTGTTCAGCTCTCCCATTCTCGGGACAAAATACTTGATATCTTCAGTTTAAAAGAAGAGAGATTTATTTGGACTCACAGTTTCAGGGGGTTCATTCCATGGTGTGTTAGATATTGTGCCTCAGCAACAAGAGAAGTAACTAAAATAACCTCTAATCCAGTTGCTAATAAAATCCTCATCCCAATTGAAACCTCATGAGCCTCACCCTTACTATCTGTATTCCTATTAACATCCTGCTCTGCTGAGCTCCAAGTGATCCATCAAGCTTGGGTTGCAGTGTTCTAAATCTTCTTTTCCTTGTACCTTTAAGCTTTTCCATACTCTTCTTGCAAATCTGTTCCAAAAGTTTCTAAAACACATGGTCAAGCACAGCCATACCAACAACCCAGCTCCTGGAAAATTTTCTGTTTGTCATATCTCCTATTGCTGAGACACAGTACCCAACAGTCACAATTTAAAGAAGAAGAAGCTTATCTTGATTCACGGTTTCAAGGGGTTCATCTCATGATCAGTTACCTCCAAGGCAGAACCAGCATGACAGAATGGCATGGCAGATGACAGCTGCTCACCACATGGTAACCAGGAAGCAGAGAGAGAAAGGAGGAGCCAGGGATAAGAATACACTCTTTCAAATTAAGTACCCAGTGGCCTGCACCTTCCAACCTGGTCCTACTCCAAACATAGGACATTTGGGGGATATTTTTGTATCTTGTGTTTTTTTCATTTGTTTGAGGGGTATTAAAGCCAGAGTCTCTTGCAAGCTAATCATGTATTCTATGCCATCAGCCCTAGTTGGAGTTTTAGTGTTTCTGTATCCTCAAGCATAATCCCACATCAAGCTTTTCACTTATAAAATATTAAAAATAGCCTATAAGAGAATGTGTGTTGTAAAGCTTCCATAAAATACAACAGAATGCATTCTTTTCTTTTTGCTAATAGAAACATTTATTGAATATGCAGTGTCCTGATGATTATTACTGTCTTATTGACTGGTTGTGAAATTGTTTTGTTTTGACTTCTTATTTTCCTTTTATTTAAAATTTTAAAAAATGATACAATAAAATAAAATAAAATAAAATAATTTTTTAAAAAAAGAAACATTTATTTCCACAGCAAAACCTATAGTAACTTTTCCTAGCAAAGGGTTAAAGTAAATGGAAATTTTAGAAGTGTTAGACTATAGAAAATGACATCTCCTATCTCAATATGAAAGTATAGAGTCATTATCATCTTGAGTCAAGGAACTATTTTATGAACACACCGATGTGATTTGCATGTGTTTCCCAAAGATTTCTGTTTGATAAACTTTATTCCTGATGCAACAATATTGGAAATTGTCGTACAAAGTGAATGGGCCCTGAAGAATAGATCAATGTTGCAATTGTGGGAGAAGATTGCAATAAACTAGTCTGCCACTAACACTTCACCTCGTCTATGCACCATCTCTGCCCATTCACCTTTCCACCAGGAGACGAAGCAGCATGAGACCCTTCTCAGGTCCTGGCATCATGTTCTTATACTTCTCAGCCACCAGAACTATGGGCAAAAATAACTTTCTTTTTCTTATAAATTATTCAGTTTCAGGTATTCTGTCAGCAAAAATACTAACATATGCATGACATGGACGAATATATGGTAACATCTGGATATCCATTCCTAATCAAAATGATCTATATATGGCAAATGACTATATATGGTAGATGACTAAATTCCCCAGTATTCCAAACCTTTCAGTTTCATATATGTGACATGAATGCATTATCTAGTAACCTGAATGGTTTCTTTGATCAAGTCATCACGTCCGTGCATAAGGGACAAAGAAGGGATACTTTATAGAAGGATGTTTTGTAGCAGATACAAAAAGCACTTAGGTTTCATTTGCAAAACTCAGTTATATGATGATGCCTGATAGCAAGTGCAGCTGGAAAATGTAGCCATAATTGCAAGCAGTCATATGTCTATGTAAATATGTGGGATAACACAGAAGATTATAACAATACACATTTAATATTAATCATCAGTGTATGATTAATGTATTCTGCTACTAATACATGAAAAATTAACCTCATAGACTTTGGTAATGTATTCTGATACTAATACATGAAAAATTAACCTCATAGACTTTGCTATGTGTATTGGGTATGCTATGTTCCCCCAAGTCCTCACATACTTTTGATGGGGCTAAGTCTGGTGCTTGCTTGTGTTCGGTTTGCTGTACCCGCCCAGGGGTGGAGCCGACATACAGTGTAAGGGAAGGCGGGTCTTCCTCTTCCACCTCTCTCTTGCTTGCCAGCATGCCTTGCTGCTTGCAGCTGCCATGAATGGCAGGCCCGCCACGCCACGCTATCTTGGAGCCAACTTAAGTATGGACTGAAACTCCTGAGAAACTATAAGAATAAACCTTTCCTTCCCTAGTTTTGGGTGTCAGGTATTCTGTCTCAGCAACGAACAAAAACTAACTAAGACACTATGTGTTGAATATACACCAGTCTTTTAATCACTAATATTCAAACCCATTTTTAGAATCTTTGACTGAAGGATGGTATTAAAAATAATAATGCCCAGATATCATGTCTCTTTTTGGGGCAGATTCTTTCATTCTATATTCAGAACGAGGCAATCCTCAACATTTGTCTCATGAATGTTTTCCATTAATCATAAAAAAAGGGTCAGAATTTCAAATTTTGTGCAACCACAGAATCAACAATTTCAAAATTGGTATTCTTCTAATAGAGGTCAGTAAGTTCATTATACTCAAAAGGGCAATGTCAAACTTGATCAGAGCACAGTATTTCATCAGTACTTGCTAGATTTGATTATTAGTTACCTCTAAAAGCATTCTTCAATTGTTTTACAGAACCCCATGATCATTAGTCTCTCATACTTCCTTTCTTTCTGGTTATGTGGCCTCCCTGACTAAAAAACACTGAAATAGCACATAGCTCAACACTTAGATCTATGTTTACTCTTTTTCATAGTTAGTCTCTTTTTGATATCTAGTTTCTTGATTTTAAAAACAATATGCTAATGATTCTAAAATTTATATCTGCAATCATGTTTGCCCCCTTAACTTCAGGCATATGTATCTAACTGTTAGGTAGGAATGTTAGGTAGGAATCTCAAACTTGCCATGTCTAATTAAAGATTCGTGGTCCTTCTTATCCAAACTACTTCACTGTAGTCTTTTTAATTTTATATGTGGTAACTGCATCCTTTATTGGCTCCAGTGAAAACCTGGGGTCAAGAATGACTTCTCTTTTTTTCACTATTACATCCAATCCAACAACAAATTATTTGGGGCTTCAACCCTACGCATATAGGAAGACTAAGTATTTTTCCCTGGCTCTCCTGCCACCTTCCTCTTCCAAGTCACTGTCATTTTTATCTTGGTTAAGGAGATCTGTTGATCTTTTAATCTTTATGGCTTGCCATTTGTCCTTTCATAATTCTCTGCCACAGCCCCTACAATCTATTTACACACACCAACCAGAGCAATCATATGATGGAAACCAGAATCATTCATAGGATGGAAATTTTTCAATGTTTCCCTTTTATTCATTCTGAAAATTATTCTTGCCAAACCTTATATAACCTGGTTGCTCATCACCCTTTCCCCTCATCTCCTCCCTCAACGCTCATGCCATGTCAGTCACAATTATTTACTTGATATTTTTCACATAAAAATGTTCTTCCCTCAAGGATTTGTACTTATTGTTGCCTCTTTCTCAAAATTCTTGTCCCATAAACTCACAGGGCTAATATTCTCATCTCTGTTATGTTTTTCTCAGATGTCCTCTTTCTGGTAGAGAGTTGTTGACACTTTATTTGAAATCATCCTACTTACACACACACACACACACACACACACACACACACTTACACACACCCACTTATTCACCCACAAATGTCAGTCACCCTTTCCCACTTTTATCCCCAAGCTCTTTTTACCAACTAATGATCATCAGCATATTTGCTGTCTTGTTTCTATCTTCCCGAAACACCATGAAAACAGGGATTTACAGGACTTTTCTTATTAGTGCCTAACACAGTACTTAAAATATACTAAATATACAAGAATTATTTGCTTAAAAATGCAGCATATTATACCTGGGTGTGGTGGTACATTCCTTCAATCACAGCACTCTGAGAGCCTGAGTCAGGAGGATTGCAGGCTCAAGCCCAACCTGAACAATTTAGCAATTTAACAAGCCAGTGTCTTAAAAATCAAAATTAGAAATGACTGGAGTAAAGTCCCAGGGCTCAGTTCCTATCACCACAAAAAATTATATATTAGCTTTAGAATCATCAAACATGACTGAGTTAACCTCCTCCTATATACTGTATGGTTGTCTATGCCAAGTACACAATTAATGGAATGCTAGTAATCTTGAAATCCCCAAGATTTACTCATTGTGATTTATTAATTCTGTTTTATTCATGTATGTAATAGATCACTTGGATAAGGATTCACAATGTACTAGATATTTGCTCTTCCAAGAATTTTCCAGTTTAAGCATTTTAATTGAATTACCACACGTGGCTGGATGAATCAAATGATTCATCATAACTAAGCATCACTCAATTACATAAGAACAATGTAGCAGTCTAGAAGTCATCCTTGTCTAGATTTTTAAGAGCATTTAGTATATTTTATATTTTATTTTTCCATTTATATATAGTTTCTATCTGGTGAAGTTTTTTTTTTTTTTTCATTTTCCTTGGAGTAAGGAACATTTTCTGGTGTGTACCCATATGACACTAAAAGTCATATATATCCTAAATATATAAATCCTAAAAACACATTACATTTGTTTCTGTGTATTGAGATTACTTTCTGTCATTACAGTGCATGTGTGTCCTAGTGTATAATATGCTTTCATTTCATCTATAACCAAACTGAACAGGAGTGACATTGTGGAAATGAATAAAGTTTACCCCTGTTCAGCTTGAGAAATTGCATCTGACAGAAATGATAGAAAATACGTGCAAGTGTTGAAACAAAAAAAAGAAAGAAACCAGTGAAATTTATCTTAAAAGTGACATTCTTTGCTCCTCTCCTCCAAAGAAAAAATATGACATTTCTTACCAATTAAAAATATTGATATCATTTGCAAGATCTTTCTTATCAGAGTTTACTTAGTATAATTTATGTTCATTAGGTTTAGAATCTCAAATCACTAGAGACAATATTTTGCTATCATTATTAATACAAACTATTTTGAAGTATGTGGTGTCAAATCATGGGGAAAACTAATCAATACTCAATGCGCATAAAATAGCTCTTCATTTAGAAATAAACTAACCAGTACTGCACCATAAATCGACAGAAAAAAATGCCTAATAAGTAAGTAAATTAATGAAAAGTGTATATGTCTAAAAGTGTATAAATCATATGGTAGATAATTATTTTTCTTTATTTTCCTCCTTATGCACTGACACATCTTCCCCATGTTAAGTTTATAACAATTTGGAGTTCTTTCCTGGAACCACCACCCGCCCTTCATATGTACATACCTTGGCTCTATTTACCCTGTTCTTGACTTTCATGCATTTCTACCAGTTAGGTCTGGCCAATCTGTATATTTTATCATTTGGCTTGTAATTATTACATCAGGCAGGATTCTTTTCACAACATTCAACCGTTAAGAGTTACATCCAGATATTTTTAGTGCTTTTTCAGCCTTTCTCAGCTAGAGATCCCTCGTCTGAATCACAGCACAGACAACAATTTCAGTGACTGCTTTCTCAATTTTCCCAAAGTTAGTGCCCAAATGGTACCACTCAAGACACTGAAACAGGACATTAATTTTTCTACATGAGCTACATCCATTTAAATCTTTAAAATAAATCCTACTTGAAATAGTCTAGAAGGGAACTCCTTTTTGGGAACATGAACTTGGGAGGAGATAAAGCTTGATGAATTGGGATCCTGTGAAGAGCAAGCATGCACTCTGCAGTGCAGAATCAGGGACTGGAAAAGGAGCAGTGGTGTAAACATCTGCATTGTGCAATGTCTCAATCTTCTACTTGTAACCAAAACTCCCACTGAATTTCTGACATTTGCAGCTGAGGCTCTAATTGATATATTTAGACACTTTGAAAATACAAAATGATTTATTTTTTTTGATAATTTATGTGCCCAAGTTAACACTGCACTTTGGAAAAAATAAAACTGGATTTTATATTTGAATAAAATACTGTAATTTTAGATACTGTAAAATAAAAAGCTTTACATAGTAGTTTACCAGTGACAGACAAAAAGAAATAGGGAGTATTATATACACACAGGCTGTCTATGGCATGAACTATGCAAATGAATGAAACACCTCTATTCTACCTTTCAATTCTCACGCTTTTATGCATCTTTTCTCTTATTGTTAACTGAAGGGCAAATAAATTTTCAATAAACTCTGAGACAGACTTTCTCTAGTCATCTCTACCTACAGGGACAGGGATGATAGGATAAATGTGGAAGTGAGTTAATGTTCATACAAGGACAGTTCTGTCATCTTACAATGACTAGTGGACATGTGCCCAGTAGGCATCTTTATAATACTGAAGTCCTAGACACAGATTTGTTGTTTTAGTTGCAGCTCTACAAAGAAGAGGAAAATATTCCACTCAAAATTTGTTTACGTGTGATGTTTGGAAGGACAATAAAGAGACATATATAAATTTTCCCTTAGCTACACAAGTCTATGAACTAAATCAACGGAGTCACAACAGTGGAAATCTGGGCCAGGGACTTAGTTCAATGGCACAAGTGCCTGCCTGGCAAGCACAAGGTCGTGAGTTTGATCCCTGGTACCAATTTTTAAAAAATGGAAATCTGATACATTATTTTGAGTTGTTCAACCACTACAAAGCCTCCTCTAAATGTGTCTAGGCATCTTAAGATGGTTGTATATTTTTGGTCTTTACTTCCTCACTCCAAAATACAGCAATGAATGTAGTAAGATAGCCATGAGATCTAGCTATGGGTTAAATTCCAGTTCTGCTATTTACTAAAATGTAGTCTCTTTGTTCAATCATTACAATGGACACAATTAGCACTTTCCTCACATAAAGTGAGTCTTTAATAAGATTTCAAATTTTAACCACTTAATATAATGCCTACCACATCACATAGTCAATTATTACTTGTTAAAGCTATTATTATAGCTGTTATTGACTCAATGTTTTTGGTGCCATTAAGTCAAGCACTAAGACCAAAGAAAACCAAGCTTTCTATGGATAACCTAAACCCTAATTTTGATTTGTTTATTGGCTAAAAATTGGGGTCAAATAGTTTTCTTTTTCAAAGATTCATTAGTGCTATGAACCTAGATTTTTCACATTTGAAAATATATTTGATCTTAGCTTGTTGAGGTCATAAACAATTAACAAAATGGACAATAAAGGTTTACCCATTGTTCTAACTTATGAATCAGTGTGTTTACTTTGAATACAATCAGGGCACAAGTTTGAACAAAAAAGATACCAGAAGCATGTAGTTGATAAATCCTAAAGGAAATATAGGTCTGTAGTTCAGAAAGAAATTAGAACTGAAAAGTGGAAGTATTTGAGTTGAAAACTTAAAGATAATAATAGAATTTGTAAGAAAAGATAATATCACTCAAAAATATAGATAGTAAAAATCTTTCAAAGGGAAGTAGAGGAGAGATATTTTAAGCAGGAGAGAAAGAGATTATTAAAAACAATCATCAGTAGGAAGAAATTCAGAAGAAATTAGTAACATGGAAAAAAAGTGGCCAGGGATTTAGCCCAGTGGCTTAAGCACCTGCCTGCCAAGTGCGAGCTTAAGTTCGAACCCGGGTACAAAATGAAAAAAAAAAAGGAAGAAAATCACAAAAATGTAGTTTCTAAGGCAAGATATAGTCACCCAGAGGAAATACTATTGTTATATAGGGCAAATCTAATAGCAAATTCTAGAATATCTAATTAAATTGTAAGCCTTAATTGGTTACCTTTAGTCATTGGCAAACTTCATTAGAATAATTTAATAGAGTACTGCAGATTATAATGAGAATTAGTATCTAACAGCTGTAATGTGTGAGAGAGAGAGGGCAGGAAGAGAAAGGCAGAGATGAGGATAAGCAGGGAGAGAGGAAGGGAGAGAAGGAGAGAGGGAGGGAGGGAGAGATAGAGAGACAGAGATAGGGAGAGGCAGGGAGAAGGGAAGGGAAAAAATGAAGGAGGCAAGGAGGGAGGGAGAGAGAGAAAGAGAAAGAGACACAGAGGCTTACATGAAATAAAACATATGCAGCAAATATTCTCATGTTTGTTTGATTTTCACATTCCTGAGGATTTCTTTTAAAAAATTACACTAAATTCTTAGTTTGCCTAAAATTAATGTTAGTTACCCTTGTAAATGTAAATTGTCTCTCATTAATGGATAATTATCATAGAGTGTCTATGATAGATGTTGTCAACATGGGTCAGTTTATGTTGTAGCAAGTTATTTCATTAAACTAAACCATTTTAATGATGCTTCAGTCTTCACCAGCTTGTGTAACATTTTTCTCTGTACATGGCTTTAAAGAAATAGAAAGTTCACTTGCTCCCAGGAGAGTTACTGTATAAGAGAACAGATCAGTGACTCAAGTCCAGTGGTTGTAACTTACGTTAAATTCTAATGTTCGATTGATGTGGAGCACTTAATATTAAAGCATCAAGCATAACTTTTCTAGACATTTGTAATGTGAGAGAAAAGGAGCCTGTTCCTCTAGTTTCTTCCTCAATACCATCTTCCCTACTCCACCCCATGCTCTTCACCATGTAGAGACTATTTATAAGGATGCAGATAACATTTTGTTATTATAAACTACTTGAAAAATAATGTAAATAAAAGCAGCAAGATCATTAAAATGAGAGGGTAAATGATACTGCTGAAACATTAGGCAGAAAGAATTATCTAAATATATGCTTAGTGATTTCCATTAAGTGAGACACCTCAGTTAATCTGATTAAGAAATTTATTTTTCTTCTTTCAGTCAAAATCTTCTATGAATTTTGTATTACAACTTTGTGGAGACTATAAAAGACATTGATGCTTATATCTAAATTTTACCCACTTGAGGTAGTTTAAACCAGTTTTTGTTTGTAGTATTGTATTGGTCAGGATTATCTATAGAAAACTGCATGCTAATCATCTCTGTAAACATGCTACAAACACACTCAGAAGTATGCTTTACTAATTAGCTAGATGCTTCTTAATCTAGTCAGGTTGATATATTATGGATATAGCAATTAACTTAAAAACAACAGAGCTTCCAGAATTCAAGAGGCTGATTCAGGAGGATCACTATGAATCCAAGGCAAGCCTGAAAATGCATGATGAAACACTGTCTTGAAAAGACAAAACAACTGAAACAAAACAAAACAAAACAAAAAATCAAAAATAGAGCATCTGTTTTCTTAAATTTCATTTTTGGTATGTTGGTTCTTCATGTATTATACATTAACATTAGGTTAAATATGTAAAACTACCATTTTAAACATTAAAATGTTCTTCATCAACAAAATATCATAATTTTGTTGCCATGATCTCTTGTCACAAACTTGAAGAATCTCTTTCTCCATCTGCATTTCCTTTTCCTTTGTCATGGATTAAAGCCTGTTAATTCCTGTGATATCAGTTTAAGTGATGTTTCTAACTAGAAGTTTAGTATGACTTCTGTGCTAAATGAAAATCTTTATGATGGATTTTCAAATGCAACTCCTTTATAACAGGTGTTATAGCTATAATTTTACAATTATGCTGTGGATACTTGTTAACCTGACTTGCTTACCAAACTAAGTGACACAAGAATAGAAACTATATCTGTTTTTCATTTTATCTCCAGTGTCAAGCACCATACCTAGCAAGTGGTATATGTCAAATAATTATTTGTGTTTATGATAAAATTAATGGTCTTAAAAAATAAAATATTTTCATATTTAAAAGGGCACTTTTTAACACTCCAGGGTTACATCCCAGCTAGCTACATAGTCCAGAGGCACTAAGCTCCTCCCAGTCAGGTGCAAGGCCCTAGCACTACACTCTGAGGTTCTTTCTGGCTAGTTGCCTGGATCCTGGACATTCTGAACTCCACCCAGCCAGGCACAAGGCCCAGGCACCACTCTCTGGGGGTGTGCCTGGCTAGCTGCATAGAGGATCTGAGCTCTGACCAACCCAGCATCTCAGCACAATCCATCAGGGAAATGCCCAGCCAGTCTTACAGGTCCCAGAGGTACTGAGCCCTGTGTATCCAAGAGTCCCAGAGCCGTCCATCAGGGAGTGACAAGCCTAGCTGATGGGCCCTAATGGTTTTGAACCCTGCCCATCACAGCACAAGCCTCTGGCGCCATAGTTTGGAGGTGTGCCCCAGCTAGCCACGAAGATATCAGAGGATCAAACAGCTGCAAACTGCAGCATTTCAGTGTAACCCATGAGGAAGGTGCCTGGCTAGCTGCACAGATTCCAGAAAAAGATGATAAAATGAAAGAACAAGACGCAGTCTCAGTCCTCCAGCCCACCAAGAACAAACGCAGAAGACATTAAAATGGAAGACACTGGAAATTACACAACTGAACTTTCTGAAATGACAGCAACTAAAGTAAAGAAACAACTCTATGAAGCTATAGAGAAAACGAGATCAGAAATAATCTCCCATGTAAAAAAAGAAAATACAAACATTATGAAAAAACTGTTGAGTGTATCTAAAGAAGAACTAGATTTTAAAAAATAGAGGAACACAAGAAAATGATGGAAACATTGAATGAACAATATATGACAGAATTAGAATGCATGAAACAGATTCAAAGGGATATTCAGGAAACTAAAAATTCCATTGAAAGCTGGTGAAACTGCTTGAGTGAAGCAGAAGATAGACTCTCAGACCTTGATGACAGCACAGAAGCTTGTGATCATGAAAGAAAAGATCACTTAAAAATAACAAGGAACCAGGAACCAATTAAACAGCTGCAAGATGATACAAAGAGAAACAGTATAGGACTGATAGGTATAAATGAAAAAGCAAGGGTCAACACAAATGACATAAAAAGACTATTTACAGAAATAATAACAGAAAATCTTTGAAACATGGGAAAAGAATCTGATATTCAGATAAGTGAGGCATATAGGAATCCATTTAGCCATAACCAAAATAGATCTATACCCAGAAATATAATAATCAAGACCCCAGAAATTCAACACAAGAACAGACTATTAAAAGCTGTTAGAGAAAAGAAACAGGTCACCTATGAAGGAAAGCCTATCAGAAGCATGGCAGACTTCTCAACACAAACCTTCAAGTCAAGAAGAGCTTGGAGTTAAGTATTTTTCAAGTCCTGAAAGAAAACAACTTCCAACCCAGATGGATGTACCTTGCAAAACTATCTTTCAAAACTGATGGAGAAATAAGATACTTTCATGAAAAGAACAACAGAAGAAATTCATGACCACCAAACCAACACTACAAAGAGTACTGAAAGATATTCTAGAAAGAGATAAAGATAACTATAATTCTAAAAACAATAGCAGAAGGAAATCACTAATCAGGGCAAACAATTAAACAGAAAAAGTAGAAAATCAACAACAAAAAGATAATATTACAGGGATAATTTGGTACCTATCAGTGATATCCATCAATGTAAGTGGTCTCAACTCATGAATAAAAAGAAACAGACAGGCAGAGTGGATTATAAGACAAAATGCAACAATATGCTGTGTACAAGAAATAGAAATTCATAGACTAAAAATCAAAAGATGGGAAACAATACTCCATGTGACAGGAACCATGAAAAAGCAGGGGTAGCTATTTTGTTTGCAGACAATGTGAACTTCAAACCAAGAATGATTAAAAGAGATAAAGAAGGTAACTACATACTTGTGAGGTGAAAACTTGAAGAGAAAGACATTACAATCATAAATATATATGCACCAAATATGAGACCACACAACTATGTAAGACAAATCTTAATAGACATGAAAAATCAAATAAGGAATAATACAGTTATAATGGGGGACCTCAACACCCCATTATTACAAAGGGACAGATGAACCAAACAAAAAATGAGCAAACAAATAACAGCACTGAAACAAACTTGTGAACAAATGAACTCAGGAGATGTTTACTGAGCGTTCCACCCAACAACATCAGAATACACATTCTTCTTGGCTGTACATGGATCATTTTCTAAAACAGACCATATACTAGCCCACAGAACATGCTTAAGTAAATGCAAAGGAATTTAAATAATCCCATGCTTATTATCTGACCATAGCACAATAAAATTGGAAATTAATGACATAAAAACCAGAAAAATACCATAAACACAAGGAAATTAACACTCTCCTAAACAACGAATGGGTCAGAGACAAAATTAAGAAATTAAACAATATCTACAATTGAACAAAAATGCAAAAACAATTTACTGGAACCTGTGGGACACAAAGAAAGCAGTCCTCAGAGGGAAATTTAAGGAAAACTCCCACATAGTGAAAATGGAATAAGCACAAATAAACAACCTAATGTTGCACCTCAAACTTCTAGAAGAAGAAGAAGAGGTCAACCCCAAAGCTCAACAAAGGGAGGAAATTATAAAGATAAGAGCAGAAATTAATGCAATTGAAACTAAGAAAACCAGAAAAAGAGTTAATAAATCAAAGAGTTGATTCTTTCAAAGAATAAATAAAACTGATAAACTCCTAGCCAATCATATCAAAAAAAGGAAAGAAAATACTCAAATACATTCAATAAAAAATGAAAAGGGTGAAATCACTACACACCCTATGGAAATACAGATCATTGATGCCTACTTCAAAAACCTTTACTCCTATAGGTTTGATAACACAGAAGAAATGGGCAGATTCGTAGAAACCTATGAATTACCAAAGCTGAATCAAGAAGATGTGAAGCTGCTGAATAACCCAATTTAGTAATGTAGCTGTATACAAAGTCAACATTCAAAAATCAACATTTCTGTACACAAACAACAAACTCACTGAGAGAGAACTTAGGGAAACCACACCCTTCACTATAGCATCCAAAAAACTGAAATGCTTAGGAATCAATCTGACAAAAGATCTATACAGTGAAAATCACATTACTTTGAAAAAAGAAACTGGAGAGCATTTCAGAAAATGGAAAGACATTCCCTGTTCATGGATAGGAAGAAAAAACATTATGAAATTTGCCATTCTCCCAAAATCGTTATACAGATTTAATGCAATCCCAACCAAAGTACCATTTGCATAACTCACAGAGCTAGAAAATTTGTTCCTAAAATTCACCTGGAAACGGAAGACACCTAGAATATCAAAGGCAATTCTGGACAAAGGCAAGGCAGGAGGCATCAAAATTCCTGATGAAATTATACTACAAAGCTACTGTGATAAAATCAGCATGGTGCTGCAATAAAAATAGACCTGAAGATCAATGGAATAGATTAAAAGATACAACCACAACTACAAACACTCAGTCACCTCATATTTGTAAAAGGGTCAAACTTGTTTACTGGAAGAAAGATAGTCTCTTTAATGAGTGGTGCTGGAAAAACCGGCTTTCCATATACCAAAAACTAAAACTAGATCCATGACTATCACTATGCACTAAACTAAAGTCAAAATGGATCAAAGATCTAAATATTAAAACAGAAACACTAAATCTGCTGGAAGACAAAGTAGGTAAAAATTTTGACGACATAGGAGTAGGAAGAGAGTTCATGAATAAAAATAAAACTGTACAGAAAATACTTCCCAGAATCAACAACTGGGATCTTGTCTTATTAAAAAGATTTTGCATATCAAAAGAAATCTCCAACAGAATAAAAAGAAAACCCACAAATTGTGAAAATATATTACCAAACTCTCCCTCAGACAGAGGACTTCTACTGGGAACAAATAAAGAATTAAAAGAATCAGGCCCCCAAAATTCAAAAACCCACTCCAAAAATGGGCATCTGAGAGGAATACATACTTCTCAGAGGAAGAAATACAAATGGTAAATAAATATATGAAGAAATGTTCAGCATCAATGGTCATTCAGGAAATGAAAATCTAAACAACACTGAGATTCCACTTCACCTCAGAAACAATGGCCAAGGTCAAGAAATCAACCAATAACAAATGTTGGAGGGGCTGTGAGGAAATAGGAACCCTCTTTCACTGTTGGTGGGAGTGTAGGCTGGTGCAACCACTGTGGAAATCAGTGTGAAGATTCCTCAAAAAGCTAGGATTAGAGATTCCATTTGACCCAGCTGTCCTGCTACTGAATATTTTTGCACAAGAATTGAAAATATCATACCACAGTGATATTTGTGAACTTATGTTTATAGAAGCACAATTTGTAATAGCAAAATCTAGGAAACAACCCAAGTGCCCATCAATCAAGGAATGGATAAAAAAGATGTGGTATTCTTATACAATGGAGTACTACTCAACTATCAAGAAAGATTGCATCGAGACTTTTATAAGTAAATGGACATGCCTTGAGACCATACTCATAAGTGAAATAAATCAAACTCACATGTGTAAATACTATATTGTCTCCCAAGTGTAAGAAACTGAGAAAGGGTATATGACCCAAAATCTACAATGAATATTGTGTAAGGGTAAGAAACTGCTCAAAGGAAAAGTAATTGGGATAGGGGAAAGGAGGAAAAAAGGAAGAGAAAAGGAAAAAGACATAAATTTGTATATATGTATACATAAGATAGCTAAAATGACTATACTACTAAATGTATTAGTTATTGGAAAAGAACAGTTAATACTCATATGATTAGATCAATTTTATATGTCTTTATCTGGTAATCTAAGCAACCCTTTTGAAGGTAGCAATATGCAATACTACAACCATTGTTAAATTCATATCATCTTGTTTTGAAAACCCATACTGTTTTGTTTTGGGTTTGTTGTTGTTGTTGTGTGTTTGTCTCTTTCGTTTTTTGTTTTTTGTTTTATTGTTCATTTGTTTTGGTCTTTTTTCTCTTACATAAATAAATTTTTAAAAAGATAGTATTAATAAAATACTCAATAATTAAAATATGTATGAAATCTGTATGTTGAAATAAATAGAATGATATATTATACTCCAATAAATAAATAAATAAACAGGCACTTTTTTAAAAAATGCCAAAAGTAACCCATACAGTCAAATTTCATAGTACTCAGAAAATGGATGCTTGATGCTTTCAACTTGATTTTTTTTATTTCAAAGGGACTTATAGCACATGTGACTCATTTGAGCAACAATGAATTGTAGTTTCCATTATAAAAGGTTGCTATCCTATAATTATAAATAATTTTTAAGGAAACAATCATAGTTTTACATTTTAAAATAATTCAAATGATAGGATCCACTAAGACTGATTTACTAAACTTTTAGTTGTTAAAGTTTTTAGTTATTTTAAATAGAAAAAATACATTTTTGGACAGCAACTTTAAATGCTTTCAATACCTAAATTCACTGACTTGCTGTATAATCAGAATTTTACTGATTACTATGTTTTAATCAATTATAGTAGACTAGTGTCTTAGTTACTTTTCACTCAATGCCGAGACAAAATTCCTGAAGCCCAAAATTAGAGAAAGAAAGGTTTATTTCTTACAGTTTCTTGGGAGTTTCAATCCATACTCAGTTGGCTCCAAGGCAGCATGGCATGGTGGGGCCACCATTCATAGCTGCCACAACTGCAAGGCACACTGTTGAGAGAGGGAGAAGGTAGAAGCGAAAAAGAGGAAGACCCGCCTCCTTTACACTGTATCTCAGCTCCACCCCTGGGTAGGTGCAGCACTCACATCACCAATCCTGGTACTAGACAACAAACTGATCACAAGCACCAGACTCAGCCCCAACAAAAGTATATGAGAACTTGGGAGGACATAGTGTCACCCAATACATTCCACCCCTGAACCCCCAAGGACTCATGTACATTCTTAATAGAAAAGACATTTAGTCCCTCTCTAAGAGTTGCCAAAGTCCTAACAGTTTCAGCAGTGTTGAAAAGTCCAAGTCCCAAATCTCCTCTGAGATCTATGGCAAACTCTTAATTGTAACCCCCTGTAGAAATGAAAATGAGGTTAAGCACTTCCAACATATAAAGGCACAAGATAAACATTTCTATTCCAAAAGTTACAAACAGGGGAATACAAAGCATTAGAAGCAAAGCAAGTCCAAAATCCAGCAGGGCAAACATTAAGTCCTGGAGTTCTCTGCTCAGCATCTGAAGGAATCTGGTTGCAAGGTCCAAAAGACTTGAGTGATTCCACCCCTGCAGCACTTTCAGGGGTCTTAACTTCCATACTGTCTTAGTTACTTTTCACCCATTGCTGAGACAAAATACCTGATGCCCAAAATTAGGGAAGGAAAAGTTTATTACAGTTTCTCGGGAGTTTCAGTCCTACCTAGATGGCGCCAAGTCAACATGGTGTGGAGAGGCTGCCATTCATGGCAGCTGCAAGCAGCAAGCACACTGGAGAGAGAGAGAGAAAGAGAAAAGGCAGAAGCCTGGAAGCAGGCAAGAGGAAGACCCACCTTACCTTACACTATATGCCGGCTCCACCCCTGGGCGGGCACAGCACTCACATTGCCAATCTGCACAACAGACAACAAGCCAATAGCAAACCAATAACTCAGCCCCAACAAAATGATATGAGGACTTGGGGGTACATAGTATATCACCCAATACACATACCTTTCCTTGGATGATCCATGTTCCTTGGGTTCACCCTTACATCTTTTACAACGCTCTCTGCAGGCGAGGTAGAAGCTGCTTTAGCCTTTTCTGTGCATTTTTCTTGCACCTAAAACCAGTGCAACATGGATGCCACCAAGGTCTACTGCCAGCTGGAGCAGTAGCCAGGTTTTCCTCTCTCTTGGCTGTAGGGGTCAACTAACTGGATCACTGAGCTCTCTGAACCTGATTGTGAAGCACAGCTTCTCCATGCCACCATCATTCTGGAATCTGGTGTGGTCACCTCCATTCTGGAATCTGGTGCAGCTGTGACCCTTTTGAAACCTCCTGTGGCCTCTGTCACCACTCCGGGACACAGTACTCTGTGGTTTTTTCCACCGAGCAAACTCTTTCATTTTTGAAGACCTGAGGCTGCAAATGGAGGAGGCCTGCTGCTTCCCAGGATGCCTTCAGGCCATCCTTTTTATTCCTTTGTCCTTCTCAGCAATCAAGATCTCAGCTCCATCTTTATAGTCCACAGCTTCCTGGCCAAACTCACAAGGTTTTAAGTCTGCATACTGGGCTCCTTGCTCTTTATTTGCAACATAAATCTGACTAAAAGCCACCAACAACAGCCAACCCACTATTTCAACATGTGGCTGCCTTGTAAATTTTCTCTGTAGACTAATCAGTCCTTCACCCTTAATCTGTCTCTGGCAAAGTCTCTGGGCACAGACAGAATGCAGACAAACTTTCAGCCAAGCTGTAAGACACATTGTGTGGAGTCCAACAGCCAGTGCAGTCCTTCTTCCCAGCAGAAACCTCCCAAGCCTGGTCTTCACCAGCAGACTTTCTATCAGCCTTCTGCTTTTCTGAGCTCTGACCAGAATCTCCCATACAGAACTACCTAAACTGTTCCAGCTCTATGCGTGTAGGCGACATCTCTGAAACTTACCAAACTCTTCCCATAAAAGCCTGGTCTTTACCAGCAGACTTCCTATCAGCCTTCTGGTCTTCTGAGCTCTGACCAGAATCCCCCATACAGAACAACTTAAGCTGTTCCAGCTCTATGCATTCAAGCAACATCTCTCAACCTCTCCAAACTCTTCCCATAAGCAATTTCCAAAGGCTCTTGAACCACATGGTCAGGTTTAGTCACAGCAATGACCCGACTCCGCTGGTACCAAATTCTGTATTAGTTAATTTTCCCTCATTGCCGAGACAAAATACCTGACACCAAAAATTAGGGAAAGAAACGTTTATTTCTTTTTTTATTTATTTAAGAGGGTAAAAAAGACATATATCACAAAGATAAAAAGCAAAAGAGTCAAACAAACAAATAGAGTAAATACACAACAGTAACATTACACGTTTACAAAACAGGATAGAAATTTGACAATGGTTGCAACATTGCATATCGTTATCTTCAAAATGGTTGTTTACATTAACAAATATAGACATAAAAAATTGATCCAATCATATGACTACTAATTCTTCTTTATCCATAACAAGCACATTCAGTAGTGTGTTCATTTTAGTTATTTCACATATACATATATAAAGATTTATATTTTTCCTTTTCCCTTTCCTCTTTCCCCCTTTTTCCTTCCTAGTTACATTTGCTCTTCGAGCTGTTTTTTACCCTTACCTAGTATTTATTATAGATTTTGGATCATATATACTTTTTCAGTTTCTTACACTAGGGAGACAATATGGTATTTACACATGTGGGTTTGATTTGTCTCACTTATGAGTATGGTCTCAAATCGTGAGCATTTACTTATAAAAGACTCAATGCAATCTTCCTTAATAGCTGAGTAGTACTTCATTGTATAAAAAATACCACTTTTTTTATCCAGTCTTTGATGGGCACTTGGGTTGTTTCCAAGATCTGGCTATTACAAATTGGGTTGCTATAAACACGGGTGCACAGATATCACTGTGGTATGATGTTTTCAATTCTTCTGGGAAAATGCCCAGAAGTGGGATAGCTGGGTTGAATGGGATCTCTAATCCTAGCTTCTTGAGGAATCTCCACACTGACTTCCACAGTGGTTGTACCAGTCTACACTCCCACCAATAGTGGAGAAGAGTTCCTTTTTCCACACAGCCCCTCCAGCAT
>RJWM01026757.1:0-27653 GCA_004363535.1 Dasyprocta punctata
CTGGCGGCAGGAGGTAGGACCTGAAGGAGGGTCTGGGCGGCTTCAGCGAGAACATGACGCCGCTGCCTTTTCGCCCCGGCCCCGTCGCGCCGTCGCGGGCCAGCGGCAGCGCCGACGCCTCCCCACGCCTCTGGGCTTCAGAGTTCCCCCTGCAGCTGCCCAGGCCCTGTCTGCGGCCGGCCAGGCCGGGCGGACTGACGGGCGGGGACACCGCGCAGCGCCCGCCCGAGCGGGGAGGAGCCGAGGCCGAGCCGGGCCGACGTGAGTCCCGGAGCCCATCCCCGGAAGGGGCCCGGCGCCCCGCCCCGAGACGGCGCGCAAGGCCCACGGCTCGCTGCTCCAAACCTCTAGGCCGCGCTGGCGCCCAAACGCAAGGGTCGAGCCAAACGCCTCTGCCGGGCCCTCAGAGAGGGCACCAAGGGAAGTGGCGCCGGGCAGCCATCTTAAAGACACGGCCTTGGGAGGGCGCCACTACGGCGGCCTGTAGGGGTCACGGTGGCCCGGGGGGACTTACGGCGGCTCTGGGGGGTCAGGCGGCCGGCCGGGGGTACCGCGGCGGCGGGAGGCGGTCGAAGCTGGCCGCATAGGATGCCAACTGTTGCGGTTCCCCCCAGGCCAAAATGTCGTGGGACATTTTTGCAGCTCGTTAATCTTTCGTTCTGGGCAAGCATTGTTTTTGAAGTCGTGGGGGAGAAGTCTGGGACGGGAAAGGGACCCTGGTACCCCGGAGTCAGAAGTTACCTTGCGCACTGTGGAGGACCGACCCCGGTGCTACCAGAGGGGACCTGGTTCAGGCGTTCATCGCGGGCCCTACTGCCCGTGATAAGGTTCCCACACTTGGAAGGATTTTCTTCCACCATCCAGTCTGTTGTCTTTGCGCTAGACTTTTAGACCGTGATGTCCCCCTAGCAGTGGAACTGACTCCTGCTTTTCGTAGGATGCTGAGATGTGTATGCTGCGGAGACTGGACAGGTGACATTGACAGGCAATCCAAACTTCTCAGTTTGGTTCTTTAATGTCTACTTTAAAAAAAAAAATTAAGGAGGAAAAGCAAACTAAGCAATTACCTTCCTTTCTTTCCCATCTTCTTGTATAAAGATATTAGCAAGCTGAAAAAATGATCGAAAGTTCCCAAGATTAAGACTCCAACCGGGCGGGAGTGGGGTTTAGGGGTTGAGGGTGGAACTAATAGGCTGTGAAATAGAAGATCTGCCCTTTAGTTACAAAGAACAGAAAAACTTCACCATGAGTTCAGGGCATTTTTCATACCATATTTCTGAACCTGGGCAGCTTTTGGTGGGAAGTAGCTTGTGGTGTTAACATTTTGGTGAATCTATTAGTTGAGTGAGAGTAGGTTCTTATTATACACTGTACTCTAAAAGGTAAAACCCCAATCCAGCACTTTATAATTTATGTTACAAAGGAAGCTCTAATGTGCCCATGCCAATCAAATATACGGACAAGTGTAGCTAATGTGGCTAACATGAAAAAATTGAAGCAAAGATTCAGAATGTTGCTCTTTTTCTGGCTTGAGAACTCTACCGATCTTTCTGGCTAGCCTGAATGAGTAACACAAAGCTCTATTTTGCACAGAAACCCCAATTGCACTTCAGCATGTTAATTCCATTGGATTCTATGTGTTAACACTATTATGAGCACATTTTTTATTTTCATGAATATTCTGTTATTTCTCTACATTAAATGGATTTTTCCCCCACAAATACTCTTCAAGCACTTTGTGGATTTTCCTTTATGCTTTATGTAATTCTGTGATTTGGATTTTGCTGTACTGGTTTTCTTAGGGTCTACAACTCTTAATATGTGTGTGATCGTATAGTTGAAAAGCAGAAAAAGCTGTGCTTTGTAGATTTGTTGTTGGCTTAATACCAAGTATGAAATTTTCTGTATCTAATAGTATTATTCATCTGTTCAGGCTACTATAACAAAATACTACAGAATGATAATTTAAGCAGCAGATTTTTATTTCTACAGTTCTGAAGTCTGGGAAGTCTTAAGACAAGGTTCCAGCAAGGGAGGGTTTTGATAGTTTTGTTCCTGGTTTGCAGGTGGCTGCCTTCTTACCGTGTCCTCACGTTGTGGTAGTGGGGACAGTTAGAACATGAGCTCTCTGAAGTCTCTTGTAAGGTCAGTACTCCTATCAGATTAGGACCCCACCCACATGACTTCATTTGACCTTACTTACCTCTTACTTACCCTGCCTCCAAATACAATTATGTTGGACATTAGAGTTCCAATGTGTGCATTTTGGGGAAACATAATTCAGTTCATTGCACTAGTCTGGCAGCCTTTTTTCAGATGCTGACTCCTATGACTACTCTGATAAAATTGACTACCCTGTTTTGTTTTTTTCCCTCTGTCACTATTTTAACCTACTTCCCCTTTTTTTTCTAACTACACTTTTCCATTATTGATTCTTCTGTCATGGGAAATAAAGGTCACTTCTTTTTCCTTGACAAGCGAAAAAAGAAAGAGCTAATATTTCTTAGCCTATTATGTGCCAAGTGTATCATGTATTAATTTAGCCAATCATTCAGTCACTTAACAGATTGCATTGAGTGCTGACTTTGTGCTAGACAGTAATCAGGACACTAAAAAGATGAAATTCCTACCTTAACAGCATTTCATTCTGGGTGGAAAGATATAAAAAATTAAGATGTAACATGTCAGGTGGTAACAAGTGCTATGAATAAAGTTAAACATGGGATAAGAAAGAGGGTTCTGTTTCTCAACAAGGAGTTAGGTGTGGCCAGGGGAGGCATTTCTGATTAGATGACATTTGAACAGAGGCCAAAAGGAGGGAGGGAGCAAGCCAAGTAAAAATCAGAGAGAGAGCTTTTTCAGGCAGAGATTTTAGCAGTGTCGATGCCCTGAGGCTAGAGCCTGGGCAGTGTGAGGCCCTTGCAGTTGAAGTAGCGTAATTCAGTGGGAGAAGGAATTGGAGGGAAAGTGTGGGCCAGATCACATGAGCCTTGGAACTTGAATAAGCTTTTCAGTGTTCTGAGATGAGAATGGTGTGGCTGTAGTGGTACAGCATGGTGGAATCTGGCACGCTGGTTGGGGCCTGTTAAAATAGTCCAAATAAAAGTTGGTGACAGTGGTAGCCATGGCAGAGGTTAGAAATGTACACAAGGCCTACAAAACCATGCCATTGACTGAGTGTATGGTTTTTTTTATGATAACTGTTAAGTAATTTCAAAAATCTGTTTCTCTGAGGGAAATTCTGGAAAGATGAGAGCAGCGGTATTTTTTCAGTCCTCATGTAAAAAAAGACAAAACAACTACATGAAAATCAAAAACACAAGGGCAGTATCAACAAAAAATCTAAGGGAAATGATAATCTCATGATTTCCAAAATAGAAGCAAGTGATACTAGCGAGGCAGGAGCTGTCATAAGATGTTTGCGGTATCAGCAAAGGGAATCAGTGAGGCATTTGGAGAGCTTCAAAATGGCCAAACGAACTTGCTGGAAGGTCCAGCCAGTCAAGTTGAAGACAGCTGCTGAAATAGAAGGGGATTTTTGCCTAAGGGCATGAAAGTGCAAGGATTTGTGGCAAAGTGCCAAAGGACTGGGTGACGTAGCTGTGGGAACTCTGGAAACTAACCTGCTAGACTTCTTTCCAGGACAGGGACCTATACTGAGCGCAAACTGCTGGGAATGGACCGACACTGAGCAGAGTAGAGACTACGGGGGCAAAGGAAAGAAAAGATGCAGATAAATTTGGGGGACTGGGGAATCTCCCAAAATAAACTGACTTTAATTTTTTAAAAAATACCACACAATGAAAATCAGATGTTTAAGCCAGGCATGGTGGTGTATACCTGTAATCCCAGCACTCAGGTGGCCAGGGTAGGAGGATCATTACAAGCTCAAGACCAGCCAGAGCTACAAAGTGAGCTCAAGGCCAGCCTGAACTGCATAGCGAGACACTGTCTCAAAAAGACAAAAAAATAAAAATAACTGGGCATGGTGGTGCATGCCTGTAATCCCAGCACTTAGGAGGCTGAGGCAGGAGGATCATTGCAAGTTCGAGACCAATGTGGATTACAGTGTGAGCCCAAAGCCAGCTTCAATGCATAGTGAGACCCTGTCTCAAAAAGACAAAAAAAAAAGAAAAAAAACAAAAAAACAAAAAACAAATGTTTCTAACTATGAAGTTAAAATTGCTATCCTTAAAATGACCTCCTTCAAATGGTTTAAGGAAACCAGTTTCAGATAAAAATAATCACAGGAAAGTATGGACATCAAATTCCACAGAAAATGATTGTAACAAAAGAATAAGGATAAAATTCCACCACGAGAAAAATATACTAGAAAGTCATGCCCACTAAACAGATGAAAACTACCATCTACTATTTCAAAGTTAAGCCAGAAGATACTAAGGGCATCTTCTAAGACAGGAAAAAAACTGTATAAATTAGAGTTAGAAACACTTCTTGAATTAGAGAAAAAATTATTCCTGAAATAAAGACTAAAAAGAAGACCAAGGATGAATAAAAACAATTAAGTAGGCCTTAAGAGAAGTAGAAGATGAAAAGGAAGAAAAATTTTAAGGTTGAAAAATAATGAAAAGAGAAAAAACAGCTTATAGAGAAGGAGGCTATTGCTGAAGATAGACAAAGGCGGTCTGACATACAAATAATCGGAGTCCCTGGAAGAAGAAAGGGAATAGGGAAACAGCAAATACTGTAAATCACAGTTCAGAAGAACTTCCTTGACATTAAAAATGTATACTTGAATATATATATATATATATATATATATATATATATTTAAAACTATATATTAAAAGAGCGCACTGTTGGGCTGGGAGTTTGGCTCAGTGGCTTAAGCGCCTGGCTGACAGGCATGAGGCTGTGAGTTCAATCCCCGGTGCTGCAAAAAAAAAAAAAAAAAAAAGAAAAAGAAAAAAAAGAAAAAAGAAAAGAAAAAAAGACAGATTACCATCAGACTTTTGGACAGTAATGACTTATCCCAAATGAAAATGGAGTAGCATATTTAAGATACTCAAAAGAAGAAAATGTGAGAGGACAAGAGTTATAATGGATTGAAACACAATGTGTATGTTTGAATCCATAAGATCATAAGGATATTTTAAAAAAATAATTGCTAGTTGGTGTTGTAGGATGATAGGAATCCAACTCATTATAGAGTGTTAAATACATGAGAAAATTAATCATTTATGCTCTACAATATGGACCATACTGCAGTATAACCAACTACTAGGTAAAGAGAAACATTTCTTTATGAATAAATGTAAAAGAATAGAATCCGATCCAATCACTATGAGACTGTCATGCCCCGAGGAAACCCAAGCTAACCAGCAAGGCCATGTCTAAGTGCTCCATACTGAGACAGAGATCCCATCATTTTTTTTTGAACTATAGAAATGTCTCTAGATGATTCTAGCCCCCAGCTGTTGAGTCAGCTCCAGACAGTGAATCTTCCAAGCTGTGGCTCCCAATACCACAGAGTAGAAATAATGGTGCGTTGTAACCACCCCATGCTGGTTGGCATGGCCAGTTGTCAGTATCTCCTCTTAACTCTACCTGTGACATCAAATTGGTAATTTGAAATTGGTAGGAGTATTTACACTTAAGTCAGGAGACTTCTTTCTGTTCTTGTCTGAATCCCACAGCATTCATAAGCTGAGTTGAATGGGTGTTTTAAGCCACCCAGTTGTGAAGTCTTTCATTATACAGTGATACTGTAGTTATTGAAACAGAAGGAACGGTCACTACAGAAGGATAGTGATTTCTTTTTTGGAGAAGGAGGCAGTTGAGATTGGATCCTCCGAGACTCCTGGGATGGCTAGCAGGTTCTGTCTTTTAAAATTGCTTTATTGTTTTAATTTTTTGTTAGACAGGGTCTTCCTGTGTTGCCCAGGGTGGTCTTAAACTTCTGGACTCTAGCAATCCTCCTACCACAGCCTCTCAAGTGCTGGGAATACAAAATTTCTTATTCTGAGTGGTGGTTGCAGAAGTATTTATTTTACAGTAATCAGTAAAGTCATATATTTCTTTTTGTGATTTACTGCATCTTTTATAATAAAAATTTCTTTAAAAGTCTTAAGATGATTTGTATTACCAATATTTACTAAAAATGCATTTTTGACATGAAATAATTGTGTGAAATAACAATTTAATTTAAAAAATTGAAACCTAAATTATGGAAGGCCTTTGGTACCTAGTGATGATGTAAAAATACTCAAAATTTAAACAGCCATACAGTTTAAAGGAGAGGGCACTTACAATGAAGTCTTTTGTTAGTCTAAATTCTTAGTTCCCATTGATCAAAAGTCAAAACAAGCTTACTTTATTCTGAATATAATATTATAATTAATTTATAAATGTGCCAGAGTTTAGGGGATACAGAAATAAAAATCTTCCTATTGTTTCTTGCTATGTTTTACATGCAACAACACAGAATTTTTATTTATTAAGATAGTTCTATGCTAATTGGTTTGAACATATACTGTATTCTTATTTTAATATATTAAACTCTACTAGATTCAGTTAGCTTGGGCATTAGTCCCTAATATTTGGTTCCCCATATTTACATAAATTGTAATGCCATGGGGACCAACAATGTAAAATTAGTAATGTAATAATGTTATAATAGCAGTCTGACATAGCATGCTATATAAAAGACCCTCAATGCAAGAGCTGTGCTATGTGGTAAAGTACATAAATAGCTGCATGTTGTGATTTAAGATGTGCAAGAAAGGACTTAAAAATAGTTGACCAGCTATAGGTTCTGAAATTCCACCAGTAGAACATATTCATTTGGATCTAAAAGACGAATCTCCTTAGACGATATTGCACCAAAAATTGCTTTCAGCCAATACCTTGAGAGGAGGTAGGTGTTGCCTTACATGTTGTGACATGGGTTGTATGCCTGGGGCAAAGTGAGAGAGACCTCAGAAGGTGTGTGTGTGTGTGTGTGTGTGTGTGTGTGTGTGATAACATACAGAGAAGCACAGAATTCCAAAGATAATCTTTCCCTTTGTTTTAGTTACTTTTCTCTCATTGCTGAGACAGAATACCTGATGTCCAAAATTAAGGAAGGAAAGGTTTATTTCTTACAGTTCTTGGGGGTTTCAGTCCAAACTTAGCTGGCTGCAAGGCAGGGTGGCATGGCTGAGGGCCAGCCATTCATGGCAGCCGCAAAAAGCAAAGCACAAACCAGGCAAGAGAGAGAGAGACACACCTTCTTCCCACCCTTACACTGTATGTCGGCTCCACCCCTGGGCAGGTGCAGCACTCACACCACCAATCCCAGCACCAGACAACAAACCAATAACGAATGCTAGACTCAGCCTTGTCCATGATTATATGAGGCTTAAGGCAGGGCCATAGGAGCACAAACCATAACATTCCACCCTTGACCCCCCAAAGACTCATGTACATCCTTAATACAAAAGACATTTAGTTCATCTCCAAGAGTTGCCAAAGTCCTAACAGTTTCAGCACTGCTGAAAAGTCCAAGTCCGAAGTCTCCTCAGAGATCTATGGCAAACTCTTAATTGTAACCCAAATGAAAACAAGTTAAATGCTTCCAACATACAATGGCACAAGATAAACATTACCATTCCAAAAATTACAAATGGGAATACAAAGCATTGGAACCAAAGCAAGTCCAAAATCCAGTAGGGCAAACATTAAGTCCTGCATTTCCATGCTCAGCATCTGAAGCAATCTGGTTACAAGCTCCAAAAGGTTTGAGTGACTTCACCCCCATGGCTCTTCCAGGGATTTCAGTTCCTACAGCTTCTGTCTTAAGCCCATTCTGCTCGATTTTGCAGCTTTCCTTGGATGATCCATGTTTCTGGCTTTTCCAAACTTCTGGGATCTCCACTGCACTTTTGGCTTCACCCTTGCAGATTCACATATTGCCCTCTCAAGGTTACATTTCTTGGCCTCCCAGACCCTCTGAAATTGGGGTGGAGGCTCTCTTAACCTCAGAACTTGTGCATTTTCCTTGCACCTAAAACCAGCACTACATGGATGCTACCAAGGTCCACTACCAGCTGGAGTAGTAGCCAGGCTTTTCTCTCTTTTGGCTGTACTGGTTGTGCCTGGATTGCTGAGCTCTCTGAACCTGATTGCAAGGAAAAACTTCTCTATTCCACCGCCATTTGGAATCTGGTGTGGCCACCGCCATTTTGGAATCTCTTGTGGCCTCCATTGCCACTCTGGAATATGGCACTCTGTGGCTTTCTCCTCTGAGCAAAGTCTTTCACTTTTGCAGTTTTGAGGCTGTAAAAGGTGGAAACCCACTGCTTTCCGGGATAGGGACCATTTTTTTATTCCTTGTTCCTTCTCAGCAATCGAGGTCTTTGCTCTATATTTACAGTCCACAGCTTTCTGGACAAACTCACAATGTTTTATATCACCACGTTGGGCTCTTTGCTCTAGATTCGCAACATAAATCTTGCTAAAAGCCCCCAACAAGAGCCATGCCACTGCCTCAGCAGTAGATTGCCTTGAAATCTCTTTTGCCAGATTAATCGATCCATTGCCCTTAACCTCAGTCTCAGGCAGTCTCTGGGCATGAGCAAAATGTAGACAAACTTTCTGCCAAGTTGTAACACACATCGTGTGGAGTCCAACAACCAATGTAGTCCTCCTTCCCAACAGAAACCTCCTGAGCCTGGTCTTTACTGGCAGGCTTTCTATCAGCCTTCTGGTCTCCTGAGCTCTGACCAGAATCTCCTATACAGAACAGCCTAAGCTGTGCCAGTGCCACTCTTTCAGACGACATCTGTGAACCTTTCCAAAATCTTCCCATAAGCCATTTCCAAAGGTTCTTGAACCACATCGTAAGGTTTAGTCACAGCAACAACCCTGCTCCATAGGTACCAAATTCTGTCTTGGTTACTTTTCTCTCATTGCTGAGACAGAATACCTGATGCTCAAAATTATGGAAGGAAAGGTTTATTTCTTACAGTTCTTGGGGGTTTCAGTCCATACTCAGCTGGCTACAAGGCAGGGTGGTGTGGCTGAGGGCCAGCCATTCATGGCAGCCACAAACAGCAAAGCACAAACCAGGCAAGAGAGAGAGAGACACACCTTCTTCCCACCCTTACACTGTATGTTGACTCTACCCCTGGGCAGGTACAGCATTCACACCACCAAACCCAGCACCAGACAACAAACCAATAACGAATGCTAGACTCAGCCTCATCCATGATTACATGAGGCTTAAGGCAGGGCCATAGGAACACAAACTATAACACCCTTTTTCAGGCCAACTCTACTGAGTTGTCATATGTTTCTCAACCTATTGTGAGAAATCTATTTTTTTCTAGGACATAGCAATAAGCCTTAAAGTTTTTTGTGTATCAAAAGGAAGATTTAGAAATGAGGTAAAATGAAATACATTAAACATTGGGTCAAATATACACATGCAGCAAAATAAAAATGATTAATTTTGTTTATTAAATGATCATTATAATTTATTAAATTTCAAAGTCCCCTCCCCCAACCAGGCAACAATTGATCAGTCTTTATTTATTATTTTTAATTTTTTTATAACTAGTGTCAAGATCAGGTATTCTAATCTGGCTATGAAAAGCAAAGTCCTATTTTAAGAAAAAAGTTTCAATCACATTTAGGGATTAGCAGCTCTGATCACTTCAGAAGTCTTACATTGTGGCATAGGCCACAGCCTCCCTTTCAGTTTCTGTGTCTGTCTGTGTCTGTCCTCATAGCTCTCTCTGTCTCTTTCTTTCTGTTTCTTTCCTCCCTGGCCAGTTTATGGTCTGAACCCATGGCATTAGCACTGACCTATATCCCCAATCTCCCCTACTCTCCCCCTTTTTGTTTTGGGGCAGATCTGGACAAGTCACTAAGTTACCCAGGTTGGGCTCAAATTTGGGATCTTTCTGCCTCACCCTCCCAGAGCATTAGGATTACAGGCATGCGTTGCAGCTGGCTTTTGTAATGGTAATTTTCCATTTCTGGCTGATACATGCCCCCATCCTCCCACTACCCATCCCTGGATACTCTACCCTGTGGTTCCTTTTGGGAATGAGGCACTTTGCTGTCAGTACCTCCAGACAGGAGGCTGCCTCCTCTGTGTGCTCTAGAGACCCCAGAGACATCATAGGAGGTGTTCTTGGAAAGAAGGGGAAACACTCAGGCCATGGACGTTGGCTCCAAGAACTCTCATGGAGCCCATCCACTACAACAACTGGCCCTAGTTTCAAAACTATTTTTAATTAGCAACTGACAATGGAACTGCGAAATGAAACCTTAAGACTGGCTTTACACAGGAACAGAACTGTGACCTTGCTCGGCAATCAGAAGTTTCCTGCTTCTGCAAGCACTGAAAACGTTACTGAACTTTCTTTTGTAATTACTTTCATAGATTTCTTTGTCCTATTAAAACCTCCTACTTTTCCTTGTCTCTCTGTACATACAAGAGCCCATTCTGGCCTGTGCTTGTGTGTCTCAGATTCTAATCCTATTCTTCATTATTAAAGACAACTCTCTATTTTTGTTTGGCTTTGACTGTTTGAACTTCACCTCGTGTTCTTAGTGTTAAGCAGTCTCTATGGCTCTTGAACTCATATTATTTAGGTTTTAGCTACAGCTTTGCACAAACCTTCATTGAGACAGCAGTGTCATTAATTTGCGTTTGCCATGGGGACTATATAACAACAAGAAAACTCATTGGATACTTTATTTTTAGACTTTCAGAAAACTCTTGGTCATCTTAAATCATTAGAGTGCGGTGTTTTATATAATGGAGTATTTCCCCCCACTATGTGATTTAAAAGTATAAAAAAAAATCTCCATAAGTAACATATTTTGTATGACTCCTTCCTGTTTCTTACTTCTCATATCTCATAATTTTATTTCTTATTCCTTCCCATCCCTTATTTTTTATGTTTGCTTTCTGTTTAATTTCACTTTCTTACTTAGTTGCTTACTCCTTAAGTGACTTTATGGTGATTTAAATTCCTCATGGCATTTCTTAGGCTATTTGATGGCCTCAGAACAAAGAGATCGTATTATTTTTTATTGTGATAAAGCAGTTTATCTCCATGTGCATATTGTCACTTTCATGTGATCCCACTCCATATAAAAAAGCTTAGTTTACTCATAGATGCTTTAAAAAAATACTGCTTTAAATTCAGTACATTAAAATTTTGAGTAAGTCAAAATTTTCAACATTTTTAATGAAAACATTTCCAGCAACTGGTAAAGTTTAGGTGGCAGTGGTATCCATTCATAGTTCCGATTTTGAAAAAGAAAATCAAAGAAACAAAACTGATCAGGATTCAGCTTTTGCAGGAGTTTTCTCCTGCTTAATCTTGTGTTCTTCCACTGTAATTGCAGACACAACTACTAAGTTACTTACACTGCTGGCATGTCCTGATCTGTCTAATTTGCCCTGAACAGATTTAACATTCCTCGGATGGCCATGTAAACTTCTTGATCTTAGAGATGAGAATCCCAAAGTTTGGTCCGATTTCACAGACAGTAAGTTTTCTTTTTCAGTTTTGCCAGTAACTGTGAGGGATAAGTGAGGGATTTGGGGGACCCTCGGGGAAATGTAATTGTCATCTTTCGTATCCATGGAGCGCCCTTTATGCTCAGCCTGCACCACAGCTTCTGACACGATGCAGGGAATGTCCGTGCTGCGCGACCGGGTGATCTTTTGAACTTGGTATTTCCACTCTGTTGTCCATCGCTGAACTGTGGAGGGGCTACCTTGGTCCATGATTGAACTGTACTCTGCACCCCAGTTGTTATGCCCCCTGACCAGCTTTCTTCCTTCAGAATACACAAAGCTTCTGGACTTCATTGATTTATAAGTATTGACCTCTTCATCTGGGTAACAGCGTGTAATTTTGGTTTCTCCCAGGGGACAGGAAATAGTGTCTTCTATCTTTGCCATTTCCACCTTTAGCTGAGTGTTTGGAAAATCTGTTTTGATCTGTCCATGCATAACATCTGTTGGATTTAAACTTTGGAAACTATTTCCGTCTCTTTTAGAGTCAGCCTGTCTTTTATCTTCTTCTATTGAAATCCCAATATCTGGACCTAATTTGGGCTCTGAAGTATTCTTGGAATCTTCTACTGCAAGTTGAGTGTGGTTTGGTGTTGCCGGTGGGCTCGGGCTGGATGAGAAGTGAAGGCTACTTTGACGTTCTGGGACTAGATGTGTTTTCGCATCCTTCTCTTTCTCTTCCTTCACGCGGAAGGAACAGGCTCTTTTCCGGAATCCTGTCCCTGGAGGCATGGAGACAGTAGTATCCTCAAACAATAACTCCTCCCCATTAAAATGATACCTATACAAGCTGTAGCCATCAGCGCTGTTGATGCTGCTTTGCCGGAGAAGAAAAGTTGCATCACATTCGGATGAAGCTCGAGACCGGGTCTGTATCAGATCAGACCTATCAATTCCTGCAAGATTTTCAAGAGCATTCACCATTCTGCTAGATAATTCTTCAAGTTGAGAAAGTCGAAGATCAACAGTCTGCAGGGAAGTTTTCATGAAATTTTCTCTTTCATTGATTTCTTCCAACCTCATTGACATGTTTTCAACCCTGGTGAAAAGGGATAGATTGATTAAACTGAGACGAACTGAATGTTAAATATGAAAAGATAATGTCATTGCTATGCGATTTTTCAGGCTTTTGAGAATCATGAAACTTGGCGTGAATAGTTGTAAACTTTGAATATCCATAGTATACTAACCCTGAAAAGACCATGAGGAGTGGCAGAAAAGAATAAAACTAAATTAACAGGCATAGTGCTTAGTATTTACCAGTCATTTTTCTAAATGCCTATGTATTCACTAATGTGTTATTCTAGGCTTAGTAAGTGTCACAATAGTCCTAGGAGGTAGGCACTATCATTATCATCCTCATTTTGTGAATGAGGAAATTAAGTCATAAAAATGTAAATAATTTGGCCAAGGGTGCACAGTTAATAAGTTGTGGATCTGGAATTTAAGAACATAGTCCAGCTCTAGCAAGCATTGCTCTAGCTCTTTTTATTTTAACTGGCACATTACATTGCCTCTAGAGTTAAAAGAAAGGTCATGGTTTGGTATCGTGGGAGACTGGATAACAAATCCACAGATTGGGTGACAAGTTTCTTCTGTAAAATGGTGTAGTATTTCCAAGTAACCTCTGAACATCTTCTTTTACACTTAGATCATCTCAACATTATTTACAATATCTAATACAATGTAAATACCATGCACATAGTTGTATTTTATTGTTTAGGGAATAATGACAAAGAAAAAGGTTTGCAGAGGTATGATACAGATGCCATTTTCTTTTTTTGGAATATTTTCAATGGGAGGTTGGTTGAATCCACAGATACAGAACCTACGGATATGGTTTGGGTAGGGGCAGTTGTACTTGTGCTTAGCTTTTGGAGTTTTAGCTATGACCATGACCATCAGCAGTAAAAGTTATAACAAAATAAATAAATTAAAACGTGTATTTGAGTTTCAAGGGATCCAGAAGGGCTGGAGGTATAGCTCAGTGTCAGGGCACCATTGGTTTGATCCCTATTACTGAAAAAAGCTCTCACTCTCATATGGTTTCCGTAAGGATAACGGGTCAATATCTGAAGAATACCAGTAACTTTAAGTTGCTCTTTATATTTAATAGTTAATGTTCATTAATGAAGTTACATAAGTAAAGAGCATTGGTGGATTATAAACATCTGGTGTTAGACAAATTTTTAAAGAACTCCTAGAGGACCAGCCTACGGCCTATGAAGCTATATGCTTGGAGTAAAACTCACTGAAATAGATTTTGTTATATATTTCAAAATGTACAGTATAGATTCTTTCAATAGGGTCATAAAATTTAGCTCTTAAGAGGCAACGAAGTATGCCTAGGATTTAGATTGTATTCTAAAAGTTGAATTTGTCTCAGGAATGGGTATGACAGTCCTTGTTGGGATGGACGGCAGCCTACTCGTGGAGGTTCCTCCCCACATAAAAACAAACACCTCAATCTGATGCTTTTATGCTTTGATTTTTCTCCCACCTTTCTTAAAAATGTGGAGTCTTTACAGTTACTTGGCTTGAATTGCAGTCTGTTTCTAGAAGGTCTTTGCCGCCCTCACTGCAGACCCTCATAAATCCTTCACTTACTCTGTGTGCTTTCCTCTTGACCTGCCACCCTCTTTCTGATCATCTGCACAGTGACTGCTGCTCTGTTTTTGCATTGCAAAGTTGCCGTCCAGTGCCTGACTTCTTCTCCTGCACACCGCACATTCCTTGCCACCTCAGCAGCACCCTGGCCTGGCCTTCTCCCAGAGTTACTTTTGCTGGTCTTCGTTGGCCACATTAACAGCTGCACTCTGATGTGTGGCAGCGTCCTGGCTTCTATTCTTAACTCTTTTCTTGGGGAGCAAACTATTTTTATGGCCCTTAGGAAGCCACATCATCTGAGCAGGAAAGGTCTGGCTTCTTGGAAGTTTGCCACCAAGGAGGACAAAATTCATCACAGGGAGAAGACCTGGCTTCTTTCTTGTAAATCTTCTCTATCACTGATCTGTATGTAGGGTCTGAGGATTCTCCCTCCTATTTCATTTCAGGGTTCCAAGGAGGAAATTCTTGCTGTAAACTTTCCATTAGTTTTGTATAAGGCTTGATATTCTCTGTTAACTATAATGGCTTTTCATCCTTTCAAATCTATTATGCTTCATGATTCCTTTTGTATTAAACCATATTGCCTCTATAACTGTCAAACTTGAAATCCTTTAACAAACCCGAAAGTATGAGACCATGTAATTGTGCAAACTTTTAAGAATAAATAAAATAGTAAATAAAGATAATTATTCCTCTTCTCAAATTTTCTGTAACTCTGCCTATTTTTTTCCCTTTATAACTTAATTCTGATAGCATTGCTAGTGGCTCATACTTAAAAGAGAAACTTTGAAGTCATTGGATTCTTTGGTCTCAGTTATGCTTGCTCTCTCCTTTCACTGCCCAGACCTTTCCTCTCCTGCATTTAGGTTCCAAGTTCTTTGAGAAGTCTCTTCTTTTTATCTCAAATCAGCCATCTCTAGTCTTACTCCCTTCACTGTAGTTGTGGAAGATAACAATGTTTTATACGCTGGCTTAGGGTAAGGAAAATCGTCAAGTGCTTGTTTAGATCTTGCAAACGGTTGCTGCATGGACGCATCAAATTTTAAACAGCTATGCCAGCCACATCAAGGGAAGTCGTATTGAATTGTTGTGGCAGAGGCGGGGAGGGGAGTGTTTATGAAATGGAATTTCACTAGGTTTCCTCCTGGGCCAAGTACTCCTACCTTAGCCTCCCAAGTACCTGGGACTAGAAGGGCCGCTGTTCCAGGTGTTTTCATAGTTTGTGTGAAGTAAGAAAGGAAAAAAAAAAGTGTTTGAATTCAACTATCTCCAAAATGATTAACAAAATCGACAAATGCTATAGCCATACTCTCACAATTACTGAAAGTGTTTCATGAACATTGACACACACACACGAGGAGTGGTTTCCGCTTTGCATGGGGAAAGGCAGGCTATCTAGGAATCGGCTTGGCAGCAGATGCACATCTGTTTACGCACTGAGGAACAGGAAAACACGGGGAAGCCCGTTGTTTGTGATAAAGCTGATAGTGAGAGATCATTGATCAGCAAATACTTTAATTTGTTTGGCTTCCTAAGCCTTCAACTTCCCTTCCCGCACACAGTGAGATATTTTTCAGCCTAGCACAGAATACAGAGGTATTTTAGATCCAAGTGATTTGCTTGTTTTTTTTTTAAAAATTGAAGTTAATTCCTTCTTAACAAATGATATATTTCTAGTGTGAGTGTACCACACATAGTCCCTGTTAAAGGACATTCTGATTGTTTCTATTTTTTGGATCAGTATGAAAAGATCTGCTAGAAACATTCATGTACAGTATATGTTTCGTGTGAATATAAAGTTTCATTTCTTTAAGTAGGTGTTAATACGTGGGATTATTGGTTCATCTGATAAATGTATGCTTAACATCATAAGAAATCGCCATAGTTTTGTGTTTTATGTTTGAATTTATGATCCTTTAAATTTATTTTTGTTTATGATGAGATCCATTTTTTTGCATGACTGTCAAAAACTACTTGTTAAAAAGACTATCTTTTGTTCATTAAATTACTTTATCACTTGTAGGGGAAAATCAATTAGTTCTCTTTGGAAAATCTACTTCTGGATCCTTTATTTTTATTTATTTATTTATTTATTTATTTTTGGTACCAGGAATCAAACTCAGGACCTCGCACTTGCCAAGCAAGCGCTGTGCCTCTGAGCTATATCCCCATCCTTGGACTGTTTATTATATTCTGTTTGTGTATGTGTCAAGTCTTTCACTAATACCACTTAACTTCCTTGCTATGACTTTATAATAAGTTTTAAAACTGGGTGGTGTAATTTTGCTAATCATTGATCAGCAATGATCAATGTTATTATTCTTTTTCAAAGTCATCTTAATCTATATCCTTTGCCTTTTCATTTGATTTTTAAAATCAAATGACCTATATCTACAAAATGTTCTGGTGAGATTTTTCTAGATATTGCATTAAATTTGTAAATCAATTAGTATTTGTACTATATTGAGTTTCCAAGTCTTCTAATACATAAATATATTATGTTTCCTCATTATTTAAGTCATCTTTAACTTCAGTGATTTGTATTTTTCTGCATACAGATCCATCTATGTTTTATTATATTTAAATCTAAATATTATTTTTAATATTAAATCTAAATTATTTTTGTCAGAGTTCTTGTAGAATCGTATTGTTGAAAAACTGAGTCCAAATACATATTGCTAGTATAAAGAAACAAGCTTAATTTTTGAGTGTTGACCTTAAATTCTGAAGTCCTGGTAAATTCACTCTTACTCTATGAGATTTTTTGTTTGTTCCATTTTGTTCTTTAAGGTTTTTGTAATTCTGTACATAGTCAGTCATGTCATTTACAAGTAGTAATAGGTTTATTTTTTGTTTGTTATTTCTTTTTCTTGCCTTACTGCACTGGTAAGACTTCTAGTACATTATTAAATAGAAGCAATGACAGTGGCTATTTTTCCTTGTTCCAAATTTTAAAAAGAAAGAATTTAGTCTTTTACCAGTTAGCTGTACATTTTCTGAAATTCCATTTATCCAATGAGGATGTTCCTTTTTGTTCCTAGTTTGTGGAGATTTTAAGTTTTTTTCTTATCACCATGAATAAATAAGTTGAATTTTGTCAAATGTTTTTTTTCTGCACCAATTTATGGAACCATCTGAGGATTTTTTTTCCTTCATTCATGAATATGGTGGACTGTATTGATTGTTTTCATATACTGAACTAGTCTTCCTAGAGCAAACTCTCTGATTGTGGCCAGAACCAACTTGCCAATACTTTATTGTGAAATTTTTCATTTTTATTCACAAAGAATGAAAACTATATTAGTGTATAGTTTTCTTGTCTTTCGTTTTCTTTTCTTTTGTTTGGTTGTCTATCAGATTTGGTATTAGGGTAATTCTGACCTCAGAAAATTGTTCTATATCATTTGCCATAGATTTTATAGTAGTTGTTCTAGGGATGCAAAGTAGTAAGTTTCACAGTCTATTTACCATCAGTATTCTACTATTTCATTTTGAATATAGAAATTTTACTACCATAAGTCTCATTCCTATTATTGTACCCTTATGTTACAGTTGTCATATAGTATGTCTACATATATTGCAAAACCAGTCAAACTATTTGACATTTTTTTTGCTTTCAGCTGTCAAATATACTTCAAAGAACTCACAGAAGACTTATTTATGATTTCTAGCATTCTTCACTACTGATGTTCTGAATATCCTTCTGTTTGAAGAATCTCCTAGTCATTGTTCTAGAACTGTTATGCTAATAATGAATTCTTTGAAAATATTTTTATGTTCATCTTCATTCTTGAAAGATATTTTTGCTAGATATAGAATTCTGGGTTGACAGTTCTTTAAAAATATGGTGCCGTTTTCTTCTGGATGCCATGGTTTCTGATAAGAAATCTGCCATCATTCAGATTCCTACTCCTCTGTAAGGAGAGAGTCTGAGGAATTGCCTTCTGGCTGCTGTTCAGTTTTTGTTTTCTTTGTCTTTAGTTTTCAGTAGTTTCTATGATGTGTCTGGGTGTGAATTTTTTGAGTTATTTCTGTGTAGTATTCTCTAAATTACTTGCTCTGTGGGTCTATGTTTCCACCAGACTGGAGGAGCTTTTAGTTATTTTTTCAAACAGTTTCTCTTTTTTTCTTTTTTCTTTCTTTCTTTTTTTTCTTTTTCTTTTTTTTTTTTTTGGACTGGGGATCGAACTCACAACCTTGTGCCAGTCAGGCAGGCGCTTATGCCACTGAGCCAAATCCCTGGCCCTATTTTTTGAGACAGGGTCTCACTATGCAGTTCAGGCTGGCCTTGAACTCACTTTGTAGCCCAGGCTGGTCTCAAACTCACAAGGATCCTCCTGCTTTAGCCTCCCGAGTGCTGGGATTAAAGGTGTGCGCCACCACGCCCGGCTTCAAACAGTTCTCTTCTACTGGAACTCAGATGGCAAAAATGCTGCTTCATTTGTTACTGTTCTCCAGTTTCCCGGGCTCTGTTTCTTCCTCTACTTTGTATATTTTCTGTTGTTCAAACTGGTTAATTTCTATCGAAATGTTTTCAAGTTTACTCTTTTCTCTGTCATGTCTCTTTTGCTGTTGAGCCTATCCAGTGAATTTTTAGCTACACATACATATTTTAGTTCTAAAATTTTCTTTGGTTCTTCTTCCTATCTTTTATTTTTTCCTGAGACTTTCTACTTTTTCATTATTCTCAGTCTTTGAACTTTTGTTCAAGTCTCTCCCTCCCTTCCTCTCTCTCTCTCTCTCTCTCTCTCCTTATTTATTTATTTTCAGACATGATCTTGCTATATATTGAACTCACAGTGTAACCCAGGCTGGCCTCCAGTTTGCAGCAATCCTCCTGCCTCAGCCTCTCAAGTGCTAGCATTGTGGGCGTGCTCCACCATGCCCAAGAAGCATTCTTTTTATAATTTATAGTTTAAAGCCTTTGCCAGATAATAGCAACTGTTATCTTGGCATTGACATTTTTTGATTGTCTTGCCCAGGTTTGAGTTGAAATTTTCTGAGTTCTTTGTATTCCAAGTGATTTTGAAATTCCGTCCTAACATTTTGAATATATCATGTGACCGAGTCTTGAAAGTTGGAGACTCAGTCCTAGAGAATGTTGTTATTTTTGTTTTGACAGGTAGATGATCAGACTGGTTGAGTTTAATCAGAACTTCCAAAATGCTTTCATGTGAGCTGTGATTCCGATTTCACTGACTCCTGTACGTGTACAGGCAGTGGTCTGTTTATTAGTTGAGCTTCCAATACCTTTGAAATTGTCTTTCTTTTTAAATGCAGACCTTTATAGTTATATGTGTCCTCCTGAGTAATGTTTTTGCTGCATTTCATAAATCTTGGTATACTGTATTTTCATTTCAGTCACCTAGAAGTATGTTCTAATTTCTCCTGTGTTTCCTCTTTCATCCACTGGTTATTTAAGAGTAGATTGTCATGTACTTGTGATTTCAAATAACTTCAGTTGTTTTAAAACTTGTTGAGACTTGTTTGATGGCTTATAATATGTTGTGTCTTGGAAAATGTTGTGTATGCGTTGACAAGAAGGTGTATTTTGCTGTTGTTGAGTGGAGTGTTCATTTGGTGTCTGCTAGGTTAGATTGGCTTGTGGTATTGTGTGAGTCTTCTATTTCCTTGATAATCTTCTGCCTAGTGAAGTGAAGTGTCCAATGATTATTGTAGAATGTCTATTTCTCCCTTAAATTCTGCCAGTTTTTGCTTTATATATTATAAGACTCTATAATCAGGTACATAGATGATTATAGCTGTCATATCTTCTGGGGAGATTGACCCTTTTACCACTGTATAGTACCATTTTTTGTCTAGTAACAATTGTCTTACAGATTACTTAGTTGGACATTAGCATAGCTATTCCAACTCTCTTTTGGATATTGTTTATGTGGAGTATCTTTTTACATCTTCTTCCTTTCAAACTATTTTTTTTAAAGCCAGGCATGGTGGCACACATCAGCACTTGGGAAGCTGAGGCAGGAGGATCACAATGAGTTTGAGGCCAGCCTGGGCTACATAGTGGGACTGTCTTAAAAAAAAAAACTGAACGATTGTTTTTTAAAAATATATGAAGTAAGTCTCTGTATACAGCGTATGGCTATCCCATATTTTTATATTCATTAACTGATTTATCTTCAAATGTGCTAGTTCTTTAGTTTGCCTGCTCAGATCTGCTACTGAACCTCTCTAGTTTCAGTTATTATACTTCATAATGCCATAAAGCCATGAACTCTAGAGCTCACCCCAAGCTGTGTGTGTGTATGTGACCATGTTGGGGGGTGGTTGATTTTTGCTTCTCATTAGGATACCTAAGGTGGCAGAACAATATGAAGATGAAAAAAGCTACTCTTGGAATAAACAGATGGGATCAAAGAATCATTTCATTTAATGTTAAGGGACATATGACCTTATTTTGTATCCCCAAGTTAGTAAGGCAAAAAAATTAGTTATTACGAATAATCTTTGTGCTTCTAGTGTCTTCTCACTGCACTCTAAGAAGATGACAGACACACAACCATGTAATTCCTTGCTTAAAGACCGTGGCTGCTTCCCATCACACCTAAGATACAAACCAAATTTCACTGCAGTGTTGGGTACCAAGGAAACCTTGTTAAATAGAAACCTTCTCATCTCCATTGGTAATTCTATTCTGGATATGACATTTGACACTTTCTCATTTTATGTCAAATGCAATGCAAACGTTGCTTCTGGTCTTTTCTTCTAACTGCAAAGCAGCCCTTAACCTTTCCCTATAAAGATTTCTGTTCCTTATCTACAAAGCTTTTCATGTATCCCAGGTTGACCTCCAATTCTTGGTGCTTTTCCTGCTTCAGCCTCGCAAATGCTGGAATTATAGATGTGCACACTACTCCTGGACCCTTCCTTTCTTCTTGCCTCATCTTGTTCTTCATTCCTAAATTTGCTCAAATATCCATCACAAACATACCATTATCAGTGAGATAAAAAAAAATTGTTAGAACTTGAGTACCCCAAACACTACAGATTTGATGAACGCAGTTTGAGAAAACCTATTATAGAACTTGCAGCTGCCTTTGACATTTGTTAAGAACCAGATGAATGAAGATTGGGTGATGTCAGGGATGTCAGCCATTGTATATAACCATGTGTTGCTATTTTGGCTATAAGTGTTATATTACCATGCTTTACTGTATGGTTTTCAACATTTTGAAATATTTATTTTACAACATCTGCTAATACTCTCTGATACTTCAAATCACTTGGTCAAATCACTCATAACCATTTTTCTAGGGTGGCCAGTATTCAACTCAGGGACATATTTTTTTGGGGGTGATTAGTACTTTTGACATGCAAAGTATACCTTCTTATATATGGCAACACTGATTTCTTATTAGATCTGCTTCTTACCATTTTTCTCCAATGGTTTCTGTACCTTTTTTTGTATTTGACTTTCCCTGTGGATATATGAGATAGCTTCACTAGGTTTTTTCTTTCTTTCTTTCTTTCTTTCTTTCTTTCTTTCAGTTTTTGTTTTTTTGAGACAGGGTCTCACTATGTAGTTCAGACTGACCTGAAACTCACAATGATTCTCCTACCTCAGCCTCCCAAGTGCCGGGACTACAGGCATGCACCACCACACCGGACCTTCCACTAGTTTTTCATTTCACATGCTAGGCAGAATGTACTTCACAGAAAAAAAGCCTTCCATTCAAGAATACTTTAGGGAAGGGCACCAAGACCAGTTCTGTAACCACCAGGCAAGACTTCCCAGCTGGCAGGGCTGCAGAACAATTCCTGAGTGCTGGCCTTCACCAGTCTTTTATGTGAAAGGAAAATATAAACAAATGCAACCTATAAACTTTCTGGGCCCACATTATTCATTCCCTTGTCTTAGAATGGAATTTTAAAGTCCACTTGATTTATGACACTATTTGCCCTGCCCTTAATGACTTCATGTGTACTCCTGCTAAAGGAGCATGGAGCCCAGTTTACTTCATCCAACAGTCTTGATTAATACTTGTTGTGTCCCCTAAGGCCTTCAGATTTCTCTCTTTGATTCAGAGATCTGTGGAGGTTGGTCTTTGGGCTTATCTGTTAGAAAGATGCTCTCTAATGCCCTAATCAGTCTCAAAATGTGTGTGTGTGTGTGTGTGTGTGTGTGTGTGTGTTTCTTAAATTGAGAATAAGCACTTCTCAGATGAAGAAATACAAATGGCAAACAAATATGTGGAGAAAAAGTTCAACATAATTGATCATTCAAGAGATGCAAATTAAAATAACACTGAGATTACATCTCACCCCAGAAAGAATGGCTATCATCAAGAAAATAACGAATAACAAATGCTGGTAGGGCTGTGGGAAAAAGGAACCCTTCCCCATTGTTGGTGGGAGTGTAGACTGGTGCAACACTGTGGAAATCAGTGTGGAGATTCCTCACAAAACAAGGATTAGAGGTTCCATTTGACCCAGCTATTTCTCTTCTGGGTATCTTCTTGGGAGAATTAAAAACATCATACCACAGCTATATACACATGCTCATGTTTATAGCAACCAATTTGTAATAGCTAAATCTCAGAAAAAACCCAAATGCCTATCAACAGAGGAATGGATAAAAAAGATATGGTCTTTTGGGGCGGCACCTCCCCAACCCCAGAGACCTTAGTGGCTGGGTGAGCGGACCTTCACCCCACAGCGGCACCACCCCTACCCCGGAGACCTCAGTGGCCAGCCCAGGGACCATTGACATCCTGTCCACCACCTGCAGAACCCTAGCGCGCTTGTGGAAGCCTCATCAACCTCTCACCCACACAGAGGACCTCAGTGGGCCTGCGACTGTGCAGTGAGTTTCCCCCTCAAGTAGAGGACAGTGCAGGAGAAACAACGAGCCCTCCCCTTCAGCAGTAGGACTTTGGAAGCTCAGCAAGAGTGTAGGGACTAAGCAATTGGACACAAATCACCCATACAGTAGGACCCTAAGACACACACAACAGTCACTAGAGACTAGTGGGATTGAAAGACCAAAATATTAATCCAAGAGGTGAAAATGACAAGACGAAAAAGCAAAATGCAATCTCAAACATCCATTCGATCAGAAACAAGTATAGGGGACGTTGAAATAGAGGACATTGAAAGTTACACACCTGAAATTTCTGAAAAGGTAGCAAGTGAAATAAAGAAACAAATCCATGAAGCTATAGAGGAAATCAGATTAGAAATAATCTCTCAAGTAAAGAAAGAAATGACAACCCTAGTAAAGGAGAGAAGACATAGACAAAAAAGTACAGGAGCATGGAGAAATGATGGAAATCGTGAATGAGCAATTTAGGAAGCAAATAGAATGCATGAAAAAAATTCAGGGAGACATCCAGGAAATACAAAACTCCATTGAAAGCTGGCAAAACCGTTTAAATGAGGCTGAGGATAGACTTTCAGATCTTGAAGACAGGATCACAGCTAGCAATCATGAAAGGAGAGAACTTGTAAAAATAACAAGGGAGCATGAAATAACAATTCAACAGCTTCAAGGTCATGCAAAGAGAACCAATATAAGACTGATAGGCGTCAATGAAAATGCAAGAGTCAACACAACTGACTTAAAAAATCTATTCACAGAAGTAATAGTGGAAAATTTCCCAAACATGGGAAAAGAATCAGATATGCAGATAAGTGAGGCATATAGAATGCCAAACAGTCATAACCAAAATAAATCTACACCCAGACATATAATAATTAAGATCCCAGACATACAGCATAAAAACAGAATACTAAAAGTTGCTAGAGAAAAGACACAACTCACCTTCCAAGGAGCACCCATTAGAGTTACAGCAGACTTTTCAGCACAGACCCTCAAGTTAAGATGAGCTTGGAGTGAAGTATTCCAAGCCCTGAAAGAAAACAACTTTCAACTCAGATTGATGTACCCTGCAAAACTTTCTTTCAAAACTGAGAAATAAGATACTTCCATGACAAAGAGCAACTGAAGAAATTCATGTCTACCAAGCCAGCCCTGGAAAGAATACTGAAGGACATAATAGAGAGAGACAAAAATGACTACAATTCCCAGAGCAACAACAGAAAAAAACGACCAGGGAGGGAAAATAATTAAATGAGGGGGAAGAACAGGAAACCAACAACAGGAAAATAACATGACAAAGTTAAGCCAGTACATATCAGTTATATCCATCAATGTAAATGGCCTCAATTCACAAATTAAAAAAATAGAATGGATCAAGAAACAGGATCCAACAATATGCTATATGCAAAAAACACATCTGACTCAAAAGGAAACTCATAGACTAAAAGTCAAAGGATGGAAAACAATATTCCATGCGACAGGAACCCAGAAAAAAGTGGGCATAGCTATTATGCTTGCAGACAGTGTAAACTTCAAACCAAAAATGGTCAAAAGAGATAAAGAAGGTCGTTACATACTCGTTATGGGAGAAATTCAAGAGGAAGAGCTAACAATTATGAATATATATGCACCAAATACAGGAATACCCAACTATATATGACAAATACTAATGGACATGAAAAACCAAATACACAATAACACAATAATAACAGGGGACTTTAATACCCCATTGTCACATAGAGATAGATCAACTAGACAAAAAGTTGGCAAAGAAATAACAGAACGAAATCAAACCTGTGAACAAATGAACTTAGTAGATGTTTACAGTGTTCCACCCAACAACATCAGAATACACATTTTTCTCAGTTGCACATGGGATGTTCTCTAAAATAGACCATATATTAGCCCATAGAACATGCTTAAGTAAATGCAAAGGGATTGAAGTTATCCCACGCATATTATCTGATCATAGTGCACTGAAATTGGAAATTAACAGTAAAAGAACCTGCAAAACCTACATAAACACATGTAAATTAAATAACAACCTCTTGAACAACCAATGGGTTACAGATGAAATTAAATAAGAAATTAAACAATACCAAACATTCAATGAAAATGCAGATACAACATACCGAAACTTGTGGGACGCAATGAAAGCGGTCCTAAGAGGAAAATATATAGCAATAAATTGTCACATCAAAAAAACAGAATGAGCACAAATAACCTAATGTTACACCTCAAACTTCTAGGAAAAGAAGAGCAAGTCAAACCCAACGCTCATAGAAGAGAGGAAATTATAAAGATCAGAGCAGAAATTAATGCAATTGAGACTAAGAAAACAATACAAAGAATTAATGAATCAAAGAGCTGGTTCTTTGAGAGAAAAAACAAAATTCATAAACCTCTAGTCAACCTTATCAAGAAAAAAAGAAAAAAGCTCAAATTCATGCAATAAGGAATGAAAAGGGAGAAATTACTACAGATCCCATGGAAATTCAAAAGATCATGAATACCTACTTTGAAAATCTTTACTCACATAGGATGGAAAACACAGAAGAAATGGACAAATTCCCAGAAACCTATGAACTACCAAAGCTGAGTCAAGAAGATATAACAATTTTGAATAACCCAATATCAGCTACTGAAATTGAAAACATGATTAAAAACTTACCAACAAAGAAAAGTCCAGGTCCTGATGGGTTCACAGCTGAATTCTACAAGAAATTTAGAGAAGATTTTATGCCAATACTACTCAAACTCTTCAATGAAATTGAAGGGGAAGCAATCCTCCCTAACTCATTCCTGGAGGCAAGTATTACTCTGCCAACAAAACGAGGGAAAGACCCAACCAAAAAGGAGAACTATAGGCCAATTTCCTTAATGAACATCAATGCAAAAGATTCTCAATAAAATACTGGCAAATAGAATGCAACAAATCATCAAGATTATACATCATGACCAAGTGGGATTTATTCCAGGAATGCAGGGATGGTTTAACATACACAAATCAATAAATGTAATACACCACATCAATAGTGCCCAAGAAAAATCACATGATCATCTCAATAGATACATAAAAAGCTTTTGATGAAGTCCAACACTTTTTCATGATAAAAACCTTACAGAAACTTGAAATAATTGGTATCTACCTCAATCTGATAAAAGCAGTCTATGACAAACCAACAGCCAACATTATACTAAATGGACAAAAACTGAAATTTTTCACTCTAAAATCAGGAACCAGACAAGGATGTCCACTATCACCATTCCTATTCAACATAGTTCTGGTAACATTAGCCAGAGCATTCAGACATGAGAGAGAAATACAAGGAATAAGGTTAGGAAAGGAAGAAGTTAAATTATCACTATTCGCAGATGACATGATACTCTACATAGAAGACCCTGAAATCTCCACCAAAAGGCTACTAGAATTAATAAACAAATTCAGCAGTGTAGCTGGATACAAAGTCAATATTAAAAAGTCAATAGCATTCCTGTACACAAACAACAAACTCACTGAGAGAGAAATTATGGAAATAACACCTTTCACAGTAGCATCCAAAAAAATGAAATACATAGGAATCAACCTAACAAAGAATGTAAAAGACCTATATGTTGAAAAAATATAGTATGCTATAAAAGGAGATTGAAGAGGATGTTGGAAAATGGAAAGATATTCCTTGCTCTTGGTTAGAGAGAACAAACATTGTGAAAATAGCCATACTCCCAAAACTGTTATACAGATTTAATGCAATCCCAATCAAAATACTATTAACATACCTTACAGATCTAGAGGTTCTAGGTGAACTCCTAAAATTCACGTAGAACCAGAAGAGACCTAGAATAGCAAAGGCAATTCTCAGCAACAAAAGCAAGGCAGGAGGCATCTCAATCCCTGACTTGAAATTATACTACAAAGCTACAGTGATAAAATCAGTGTGGTACTGGCAAAAAAATAGACCTGAGGATCAATGGAACAGATTAGAAGATGCAAATACAACTACAAAGACACTCAGCCACCTTATATTTGACAAAGGGGCTAAACATGTTCACTGGAAGAAAGATAGCCTCTTTAACAAATGGTGCTGGAAAAATTGGCTTTCCACATGCCAAAGACTGAAACTAGACCCATGTCTATCGCCATGCACTAAACTAAAGTCAAAATGGATCAAAGATATAAATATTAAAATAGAAACACTAAATCTACTGGAAGACAAGGTAGGCAAAAATCTTGAAGACATAGGGGTAGGCAAAGAGTTCATGAACAAAACACAAACTGCACGGTAAATACTTCAAAGAGTTAACTACTGGGATCTCATTTTATTAAAAAGCTTTTGCACTTCAAAGGAAATCACCAATAAAGTGAAAAGAAAGTCTGCAGAATGGGAAAGAATTTTAGCCAACTGTCCCTTAGACAAAGGACTTATATCCAGAACATATAAAGAATTGAAAACCATCAGGCCACTCAAATTCAAAGACCCAATCCATAAATGGGCATCTGAGTTGAACACACACTTCTCAGATGAAGAAATACAGATGGTAAATAAATCCATGAAGGCATGTTCAACACCACTGGTCATTCGAGAAATGCAAATTAAAACAACATTGAGATTCCATCTCACTCCAGAAAGAATGGCTGCCACCAAGAAATCAACTGATAACAAA
>RJWM01026758.1:0-27647 GCA_004363535.1 Dasyprocta punctata
AAATCCCCAGCCCCTCAATAAAACTGTTTTTAACAAGGCAGACATACATTTGGGAATGCCTGTCAAAAATTAAAATACAATATACTTGCTTCTCTCAAATTGACCCTTCATTCTGAATGTGAAATTAGAGGGGTTAGAAGTGGTCATGCTTTTGGTACATTTTCCTAATTTACTTCTTATTTATTTCTGGGTGGGGACCTTGTCTCTGGCCTGTCTGTGGAAGAACTTCCCTTTAACACTCTTTTGTTCCTACACATGACAAACTCATCCCTGCCTTGGGACCTTTGCTTTTTCTCTGACAGAGTCACTCTCTCCCCAGATCCCTATATGGCTGGCTCCTTCTTGCAATTCAGGTCTTGGTTCTGAGAGGTTCTCTTTCCTGATTAAATCAAATCCAAAATGGTATTTCCAACCCAGTTCTCTACCACGCCACTGAGGTTATTCTCCCCTAGTCACTAGCAAGACTTTTAAAAAATCTCTCCTCTTTGACAAAGCTGTAGGAGGGCAGGGACCTAGGCTGTTGTTTACCACTGCTATCTCTAACCTCCAGGATCCCAGTGGTGGTCTGTGGCACGGGTGCTGAAGCGGGCACGCAGAGCCGTCTTGTCAGCACATGAGCCAAGTTGCCCCAGCAGAGAAGCATCGGATAACAGTTGTTTTTTCTAAGTTAAAACCTCAGTGTTCAGGTTGAATTGCAGTGTTGCCACTTGGCAATGAATAAGTGAGTTCGGGGTTGCAGTTTGGGCGCTCGGTCTCTGAAAAGTTCGCCATCACTGCTCTAGGACAAAGCTTGACACATAGAAAATGATAACTAAATAGTTGTTCAATATGCAACAGCATATCACTAAGGAGAGCAGTGATGACTTGACCTGACTGCTCTAGCTAGGCTGTGGTGAAGTTTCTTAATAATTGCTCAGCAAGGAGTCCTATGGACCTATAGGAGATGATGTGTTTGTATTATGTATTTGCATTAAAGGATCTTATACTCATTTGCTTTAGCATTTGGAACTGACAACCTTCTCCATTAGAAGAATTCAGTGGTTTTTACAAAACTGGGGTGAAGTAGGCGGTATCCAGAGAACAAATGAAAACACAGAAAATGAGAACTCTGCTAGATAACTGCAAAATGGTTGTACCTCATTAATCAAAAGGTAGGTTCAGTGCATATCTTTATCTTCAGAGTCTGGACTGGTATCATGGTTTATACCCACTCCAGTAGAGTAAGGGGACACACTTCTGAATCCACATCCTAAGCAGGCCTTGTACTATTCGGCCATCTGTTTTTGAGATACAATAATCCCAGGCTGGCCTGTTGGACCATGAACCCAAGAGCAGTTCAGCCAGCCTAGAAGACCCAGTTCCTAGCTGACCTGCCAGCAGATCACATTCTGGGACCACATCCAACTGAGAGCTCCGAGCTGATTGTAGAAATATCCAGCTCACCCACAGGTTTGTGAGCAAGCTTCAGCATTTATTGCTGTACGCTACTGGGGTTTCTATGGCTAAGAAGCCCCACTATGACAATGGGTGACAAATACAAGAATCAAAGGAAAGGAGGAGCACTCAGGATTGGGCAGTTTGGATTTAGTGTCTGGCAAGATGTTTGAAAGGTTCACGTGCAGTGCTTGGACCTGGGGACTGTAGATTCATTGTATGGGCTCAAGAAATACATATTGAAAGGACTGAGGGATGGAAAGGAATGGTATTTTGGTTCAGGTGAGTACACCATAAGGAGACATTGGATTTGTAGCTTCCCTAGGGTAAGGATCATTTTTCTTATCAATATTTTTCATCCTGATTGAATAATATATAAATCCTACATGGATTATTAATAAGATATAGTAAGTGGTATTATACTGAGAGAGCTGGTTTCAGATGGTTATGTGGAAAACTTTGTTTCACTTAGTTCAATGAAAGAAGAGTTCCCCAATTAGCATTTTTCCTCAGTCTAATCTTCTATTTAGAATGCCAAATGGTTCCTATGTCTCCAGATTTCTATTTTCAGTTTCTCTATATTTGGAAGAAATCTATGCTTGTTCATTTGACTGTAGCAAAATAATTTGCAACTAGAAGTTTCAACAGAGCTTTAAACTACAACTTTCGAAAATGGCGCTCACTTCAGTTAACTGAATAACAACTTCAGAGAGATTGACAATCAGCTATTAAGTTTTTGTCTGTGTGTTGACTATGCATGCTAGCTCGCTAACGAGAAGTAATCCTGTTTTCTAAAATTGAAAACACCAAGGGTGCAGTCTTCCTAAGAAAGGCAGAAAAGAGAGCAACTTCTTTTCTGTGGCAGTGGAACTCTTCAAGGCAAAACTGGAAACTTTAGGGGGCCTTTTAAAATTATATCCTTGCTGGAGTGCCAGAGTTTTGGTTAGGATCCTCGGTCAGGATTGTCTTTCCTCACGGGCACTGAACCCTCCAGATTCATCTTGATCAGCCTGCCTAAGACCTACAGATCAGGAGCCAGGCTTGGTCTAATTGTTTAGCCTTTCTGTGCTTTGATGTTCTTGTCACATGATGATAGCAATAATATTCCACTGTTAGGAATATCAGATGAGATAATCTATTTAGAGGGCCCAGTGCGCTGCTTTGCACAGGGCAGATATTTCTTAAATGTTAGTAACTATGATCTGATAAAAGTAATTGATAATCAGTTAACATATATACTTTCCAGGGATAAAATTTGCCTGTACCCCAAAGTTTTTGCTTTTACTTTTTTTGAGACAAGATTTGACTGTGTAGTTTAAACTACACAAAACTCACAATCCTCTTACCTTTGTCTCCTGAGTGCTGAGGTTACAGGTTTATGACATCATACCTGGATGTTTTTAACTTTTTATTTGAAAATAATTTCAAATTTACAAAGAAGTTTTGAGAATAAAAACATAGAGCACCCATATATCTTTTACCTAGATTCATTTATTGTTACTCTATTATCCCATCTACTTTTATCATTCTTTTTCCACATACATGTATGCTGGGAGCCATGGAAGCTGGAAATTGACCACATGTGTCAGGCTGGAGAACAAACAGTACCCAGGGCAAGCCGTGTGAAGAAGCAGCTTCAGCCCAGAGAACACCTAGCTCCAAGACAATCTGAACTGTGGATTGCTAGGACAACAGGGTGTCACGTGACATTAGGTTGCTAAAAGGTATAAATAAGCACCCCTGCAGTGAGGGGCCAGTTCCTTTCTTCCCATCAGGAGGGTAAGGGCTCCACCTGACCCCAGCTTTGTCTCTTCTTTATTTTTTCATCTTCTCACACTCCTTCACCCTAAGAACTTTAAGAGGTGCATGCGTCGTGGCACAGATAGTCTCTCTAGCTACAAATTTTTGCTGTAACATTTGAAAGTAAGTTGCATATGTTGTAGACTTTGATACCTAAATATTTCCAGAGCAGAGATATTCCTCTACATAACTACAAGTATCAAATTCAGCAGTTTAACAGTGGAATGATGCCCTTATCTAATATATTCTCTATATTTCAATTAATTAATTGGCCCAATAATGCCTTTTATAGCATATTTTTCTTCTAGTCTGAGGTCCAATCTGAGATCACATATTGTCTTTAGTAGTAATATCTCCTTAGCCCCTTTTAACCTGGAACACTTTCATGTACTTTCTGTCTTTGAAGACACATTTTGTACCTCAAAACATGATTAAAAATACACATTTCTAGAATGCTGCATAAGCAATGGTGTGTTTTTCTTAAGGTGTTCACCTTCCCTTTGGTGATACTAATTTTGATCACCCAGTCAATGTGTCTGATTTCCTTACTGTACAGGTATTGTGACAGCTAAAGTGGATTACTGACTTGATTGACTTGTGAATCACCCAGGCAATTAGTAAAGCACTTATGCATTTGTCTGAATGGGTCACAGAGGTGTGACCTAGACTAAGTCTATATCTGTTCCCTCATTCCTTCCTCTCTGCTACTACTGCCCTGCTCTGCTTCCTGGTTGCCATAAACAGAGTATTCTTCCTGTGCCATACCCTTCCACCACAATGCTCCTACCATGGGACCAGACAATCATGGACTGAATTCTCTGAAACCGTGAGCCAAATAAAACTTTATTTTTTTTTAAATTGTGGGTATCGGCAGTGGGAAAGTTTATTAATACAGTCATTATTATTGTTTTCTCTCACAACTATTCAGCAATTTGTGAGGATGTACTTTAAGGTCATACGGACATCTTGATGCTCGTCTGATTCCCCCTCCTAACTTAGCAGCCACTGATGATTCTTGACCTGATCTAGTCTTTACTATGATATTTGCAAAAATGATTTTCCAACTGTAGCACTCCACATGTATTTATCAATAAGCTCTGGGTCTTCTGCTGTGGGAAAAGTCCTTCCTTTTACTGTCAGTCTTTGCTAATGGTACCTTTCCCTAATGGGTACTAGTTTTATTAAATTTATTGAATTTACTAGATACATAGCTACAGGCAGTTAGATCCTCCTTCTTTATTAATACAGACTCATGGATTTCCATTTTATTTCCAATGGTTCCTAATTCATTATTCTTAATGATTTTGGTGCTAAAATTCTCTCAGATTTGCTGTGGGATGTTTGAAGGAAGTTACTTCAATTCAAAAGCTTCACAAAGGTCACAGAAGGAAGTTATTGTTTTTAACTAGAAATAGATCTGTATCACTGAGAGCGTAGTATCACTGAAGTAGAGAGATCCTTCTGCAGATGCTGGCTTTATTTTCTTAACACGTTTAAGAGGAGAAAGAACATTTGTTTATTGCAAACCTCCTGACATTCAATTGTAGCTTGTAGAAAACAAGGAATTCTCAAAGGTCAGTCCTGCAGAAAGGCAGAGAGTGACTGACTGTTTTACTAGGGGCTCCAAATTCTTAGGAAGGGAAATTTCCTTGATCAAATTATAGTACAAATTTCTCCATTTTTCCCTCCACAGGGCATTTTACTGGAAAACTGATGCTACAAATGTAGAAAAGAACCTGGTAATGTGGCATGAAAGCATATTATTCTGCTATTTATTGTACCTTAAGATTTATTTTAGGCATTAAATTTACTTCTTTTTGACAAATGAATGTTCAAAGCTGTTCCTTAATCTCCATATGTAGAAAAACTGATTATTTCCTATAGTCTATAGGATTTGTAGTGAGTATTTTCTGGTCTGAGAAGTACACAAGTTGCCTTTTTGTTGAGTTTTCATTAACTATGAAAATAATAAACACCGTGTCAGCACTTATTACAGGCATGATATTTATACAAACACTGTACGTTATATTACTCTATGAGGTAGATTATTATCTCATTTTACAGGTGAGAGGTCTGAAGCACAGAAGGTTGAGTAGTTTGCCCAAGGTCACAGTTGGAGGCAGAGATAACTTTAAGCAGAATCAAAATAGCTCTAAAGCCTATGCTCTTACCATTACAGAGCAAGGCAAAAGGGGTTCACAGTTCTTGAGTTTTTTGACCTACCTCACATAATGGACAAATACAACGAAGAGGCATCCCACGTAGAAAGACAAGAAGATGAAGACACTGAAAAGACTGGATTTCACATAAACAGATCCTGAAGAGAGAGAAACAACTTTGGTCAGGCAGTCCTCAGGAGAAAGGGTTTTGCTTGACATAGGACAGACAAAACAGCCCACCTCCATCACGCGCATTCTTTAATCCTAAGCAACTTTCATTCAGAACAGCAAAGCTATGCGAGGTCACCCAGACACAATCCATAAGCAGCTGCCTTTTGCAGCGATGATTTCCCAGGGGACACCAGGAAGAGACAGCTGTATACAAATTCAGAATTGAATTTGCTTCTTTTTTGGGAAGTATTTAACAAAATGCTCTGATTCTTCTATCTCTTAGGTAAGTAAATTTTTGTCTTCTTATAATGATTCCCTCTAGGACGATACCATTAGTAATGAATTATATGAGACCTTTCCTGAAATAGGAATCTCTACAGGCAACACTGACCTTCAATGGAAGGAACGATGGTTACTTTAAGGTTCTTTGCTCGTTGTAGATTCCAGGTCTGATTCTCATTTGCTGGTAAAAATCAAAAGGACAACAAAAATCAAGGCGCATTGGATCAGATGCTAGGTTCTTACCCTCTCTTGAGTTCAGAAATGTCCAAAGTTATTCTGGTTGCTGAATTTTATTTTAACAAGAACTGGATGAAAAAATCTCCTCGTCTAAGCCTCGCATCTATGTAATCTCCTGTTGGGTTAAGATTCTCATCTTGACCTTTACTTGGGCACATTTTGTTAGTTCTGATGCAAATGAAATGAGGCTGCAGCCTCCCTTATCCACTGAGGACAGGGCTTCCTCTGATACCGACAGACATCTGAAGAAACAGATACAACGATAAAAAGCCACATCTTCCTTTAGCTCGCATTTTATCTAGCGAGTGGAAATCTGTCTTTTCCTCACATAGTCATCAAAGGGCACTGGTGAAACTCCAGAGCTATCCCTTGATGAGATTAAAGAGCACATGAGCAGAAATTTCTCCGCACAAGGGAACCGTGTCACACTTAGCTGTAGACACCGTCTGTGTAGCTGACACATGCATCTTCAACAAGGGGTTTAGGTTTCAACTGAGAGTCCATCTCCTCCCAACGCAGCACTGGATGGTCATCCTTAACCATCTGTGCTATCCCTGAGAACGTGCATAATCCTTTCTCGCTAGGATAAATCATTACAGCTGGCTTTCTTACAATCTTGTGGCAATTGGAATGGTGAGCTCTAAATCTTCCTCATACATGCCTGTGGAAATGATGATTCCTAATGGCTTTATCTTAGGAAACTGAACTTAGAAAATGAACTTTGACCCCCTGGGTGAGATCTTTACTTCTCAGGAGCAAGTATTTAAGTGAAGAGCAAATTGTGTGAATTTACATGGTACTAGAAAGTATAAGACTTCAAAAAAGTTGAACTTGTTGGCATCATTTTGTAGTATGAATACTACCTTTAGGTCCATCATTTTCTACCTTTCGTTTTTTTTCAGACTGCCTTGCCAAGTTACTGCTGATGGACCGTTAGTGGGAACTAAAGATGAGCATTTGACTTTCCTTCCATGTAGCCTTCACTGTCTCTTACCCTGGATGAAGAATGATCCTCCACAGGCGTAATCTTCAGGTTTTATCACAAACACCACAAAGAACTGCTCGTCGGGAAAATCCTTCTTCTGTGTGAGACATAACAACCTTGTGACGGGCAGGTAAGAAAGACAGCAGAAGAGGACAAAGTCCATGGGGTCGGGGATAAAAAGAAAGGAAAGAAAAGAAAAGTACAGCTTACCCTGGCCCTCTAACACCTTGGAAAGGACCGTCACATACTCATGATCTATTTCAGATTGTCCGTGAAAATTGTTACATCCAAGAAATTAAAGTAAACGGATACTGTCATGATTTCAATCTGTTTTGTCCTCACATGAGTGCTTAGAACGGTAACAGGGGCCATATAAACAACAATGTCAACATCAATATGTTTAACAATTAATACTTATGCATTGTTTTGCTTTTATTTTTAAAATAATAATGATAAATAACTTTCCTAAAAGTAAGGTAGTCAGCCATTAAATAATTAATGCAGTTAGGCAGGCCAAGGACGTGAGTCAGGAAACCTGAGTTATGGTCCTGGCTTTGATTTTCTGCAAATATGTTTCTCTGTATCCCAGTTGCTTTGTCTGTGATTGAAGCATGGTTGACAGGATAGCCATTAAAGTACATTATATAGTTCTACAATCCTGACTTTTAAAAAATTATCCACAAATTACTGATATGTTTAGCCCACTGAGAAAATGGCTCAAGATTGAAACATGGGCCCAAAAGAGAAGTAAGAATTTATTGACAAATACATCCAAAATAGACCTGCACTGATATGCTTTGCCCTTCATTAATGTAGTATCCTTGTTGATATAAAATCTGAAGTTCATGATTACAGTTATTTTTCTACCTTTTTTATTTGGGACCTCATAATGCTGAGATGTTCAGGAAGAAATAAATATTAAAAACAAGAACAGATGTTTGGGACATCAAATCTGAGATCCTTGAAATTGGCTTGATTGCTAGAAGTTTTTAGGTCTGATTTAGGTCTAAATTATAATTACTTTTCTTCATTCTTTTCTTGTTATTCAACACATAATATCACCTTACTGTAGAGAACAGAGAGAGTCACACGTTCCTCAAGTACCACCCCAAATAGAGTGTCTGAAAATATGCTGATATGGTATACGCACATTTTTGCTATTTAATAATCATAAAATAATAATCTAGTTACAAATAAAAATATGACTCATATCCCTCTGAACCTGTCAATCTATCCAGAGTTGAAGTCATCTTTTAGTGACAGTTACTAGTAAAAAATTATTAGAATACATTTAACGGTTCATAAATTTTTCCCTACACCGGCACCCTCCCCCGAGTGTATTGGAATTTTCTGCTCATATCGCTCTAAGGAAACTGTCAAATATACGTCTCACTACACCCTGTGTTTCCAAGAACCCCCGTGGGGAAAGAGTACCTTGCAGAGCAGCCTTGTTCTCTACTACCCAGGCTTTGATTTCAGGCCTAGAAATCTTAATTTTTAACTCTCATAATGGAAAAAGAATCAAGGAACAGAGTAGATGACCATCTCTTTTGGATCCTGGCCCAGTACATAAACTATCCACTGAGCACTGCGGATCGTGACCAAAGCATCAGTGTCTCACCTGCAGTGTAATGGCAGCTTTCTTGGTCATGGACTGATAAACACCATTAAATTCAACGTTGTGGTCAAGATCATACACTGGGCACTGCAAGCATGCATGAGGGAGGAAAAGGAAAGCATCGTTAATGTCACATGACAGGCAGGCTCTGTCGGGGCCTGTCCGCCTAGATCTATAGATCACAGAGCAGGGGAGTTCCTTACTAAACCGGAAACCATGAAAAGTCCCCTCAACGCAGTACATTCATGAAATTGACCTCCTAGGACCTGGTGCCTTGTCCTCTAAGGTCAAAGTCACTCTATATTGAAATTAACTATGAAAAGATTGTCTCTAAGTGTATAACATCTTTCCTGTTTGTTGTTAACACCTGGCAAGACAGAAAGAACCTAGTGCTACAATGGAAATTTTAAAGCAGAATGAACAGTAGGTTTCTGTTTTTCTTGTGGAACCCACAACGTGGTCTTCTTTGTTCTTAATCATGATCCAGCCTGTCTCCTTCCCTTCTTCCCTTTCTTCCTTCATCCCTTTATATTGGTGAGGCATCAACTATTCTTGACCTCTCTAAATCAGTCTGCAAACGTGCACTGTTCACTTAGGTGCATGAGATACTATTGTTATTATTTAGTAGTTTTGGGGGAGACGCGTGGTAAAAGGATGACACTCCTCCCTTTCACTTACTCCTCCCTTTCATATCCTCTGGAATAATATATTACTCCATAGGAGAAGGTTGACAAGTATCAGAACTCACCATGATATTCTGGACTGAGACAACAGAACATGGATAAGCCGTTTCAGACACCACTTTAATGATAACTGAGTCCACATCTTTGGGAAATTTGTATAGAAAAAACTAAGAATAAGAAAAAGAAAGATAATTGTTTTATTATAAGAAATGTTTATGGTTACAAACTCAAACCATTTTCACATGAGCAGGATTATCATCTCTACTAGTAGGCACAAAGTTCAGACACAAATCTTAACCAGTCTTGCTTGCTTTGGTCGGCCATTCAGCTCACATACTGAGTGACCAACTGTTCTGCCCCAGGACTCTGTGCAGACACTGGGAGATGCTGAGTGAAAGAAAGCAGCCATTTCACTTCACCAAAGTATTTTTTTTAAGGGAAACTTTACTATATTTCATTCCATTTTCTACTAAGGAAGTCCTCCTCCCTGCCTTTCAATTAGGGACACATGGGATGTAAAATAAGGCCAGATTATTTCTGTGTGGTCATTGTGAAATATGAAGCGGTACCTTGAAAAGCAGAAAAGCCTGTTCTTCAAGAATTCTGGCCACCTTCCCACAGACAATAATTAGGACTAGACCAGTCCATTTCCTAGACCTTTTGCTAGAGGATCTATTTCCTGGTTGGAATATATTAAGAAGATGTTCAGATTCAAAGCCTTACACCCAGCTCCTGAAATATGCTTACAGTTTTGGGCAGGTTGAAAAATCTTTAAAGATAATTTTGAAATATTATCAGAATTAGGAAACATTTCTAAAAGAGAGAGTTTATTATACTATTTATCTAGCTAGATAATTAATTTATTGGCAAAAAGTACTAACTTTTGAATTTTGAACATGTTACTAATCATAAAGAAAGGGGAATTGTACTCAGTAATGATAACTGAGAAGCAATGTTAAACATACGATTAAGATTTTGAGAAAATCAACCAAAACAAATTTCATATCCTAGGACTCTAATAAATCTATCACTTTAAAAGAAAGGTAAGGGCTAGGGATGTAGCTCAGTGGCACAGCACCTGCCTGGCAAGCACCAGGTTGTGAGTTTGACTCCTGGTACCAAGAGAGAGAGAGAGGGAGAGCGAGAGCAACACATTAAAATTTAAGTTTGTATTCTTACATCCTCTTTACTAATCCTGTTTTGAGAACTAGGTTAAGAAAAAATAGAATGTTTTTTTCAATAATCTAATGGGAAAAAAATCATCTCAAGATTCATCTTAAGCTGCTGTTTGGAAGTCTATTCCTGCCTTGTAACAGATGGTAACACCCCTAAGAACCTGCTCATTTTAGAGCTTGATTCAGATACTCATAGTGTAGGGCTCCTCAAAAAATGAGGAGTCTAAAATTCCCAAGAGGTGCTCCTGGTTCTCAGGGGAACCGTACTTTGCTATTCAAGAACTTCACTATGAATACTGTTAGCAATGATGACATATACATCATGTATATATATATATATATATACACATATATGAATGATAGCAAATGGCTTTGTGCAAGCAGCTGACACGTACTAAATCCTTATCAATAGGCAGAAGTATGGTTAACCTTGTTTGCCTCTAAATTGCCATAAATTCCAAATTGATTTTTTCAACCTATTATTTAATCATCCAATTTTACCAGAAAGAAGTAAAAAACAATCCAAAACAAGGACTGGAGTTTGGGCTAAAATTCCCCACGTGAGTTCTGCCTACCTGCCGTATAACTAGTCAGTTCTGCAACCTGCTTCTGTTCACAGGAGCAGAGGCAGACAGCGATTGGTGCAGGTTGTCTGAGAATGTGCACTCATTCAGGCGAGTTTATAGGAACAGAATAGCTTTTCTATAATCAAAAAGGATATAATATACAGGCCAAAATGGGGCCAGTTAAGAATAAGTAAGTAGCTATCAAAGACTTTGTGTTTTGTTTATTAGTTTTCTCTAATTATGTTTCATTCTAGTTTGGGGGTTACATTCTACTTTGGGAGTTATTTATGTTTTAATATTTAGATAATTTTTGCAATAAAAAGAAACAATAACATGTAATTATTACTAATTTGCAGACAACCAGCACTTCTATTATATGGTACAGTGCATGTAACATATTATATATATATATATATATATATAATAACAGCGTTATACAGTACCATCGTGTGTTATCTTCTGTAGGTCAGAGTACAAGTTATTCCCCCTTTTCTAGGTATCTCCCATTGTACCTAATAACTAGTGGTTTCTAAATATTACTTTGAATGATTAATACATGTTAAGGGCAACAGATTCTGACCTGCCACCCCTTTCTGCATTGGGTGGCAGTATATGTGCCCTGCAGAAGCTTCATGGCAAAGGGTCATTGAACTCTTTTTTTTTTTTTTTTTTTTTGGTACCAGGGATTGAACTCACATTGTGCCTGCTAGGCAGGCACTTACACCACTGAGCTAAATCTCCAGCCCTATTTTTTGAGACATGGTTTCACTATGCAGTTCAGGCTGGCCTTGAACTCACTTTGTAGCCCAGGCTGGTCTTGAACTCACAATGATCCTCTTGCCTCAGCCTCCCGAGTGCTGGGATTAAAGGCGTGCGCCACCACACCCAGCAAGGGTCATTGAATTCTTAAAGGATGTGTGGAAGTTGGTTCATACAGACTTGAGGGAGATGAGTTGCCCACCACTTCCCAACTCTGTTCAATGACATCCCATTAGCAGCTTGAAATCAGCCATGGTGGAGTATTTACACCACAGGGATGGGGAGACACTACAAACCAGGCTTCCTCTTTGAGAGGTACTGAAGTATTTACCTGCAGGACAGTGACTATAAAAGGTTTACAACAGGTTCATAATTGTGTGTGTGTGTGTGTGTGTGTGTGTGTTTTAAAACAAGGTCTTGCTATGCAGTACAGGCTGACCTTGAACTTACTATGTAGCCAAGACTGGCCTTGAACTTATGGAGATCTTTCTGCCTCAGTCTCCTGAGTGCTGGGATTATAGGTGTGTGCCACCATTTCTGGCTTGGTTCATAGTATTTTAATATAACTTTTATTATATCCAAAATAAAAAATGAAGTGACCATTATTACCAAAGTTGTCTTATAGCCTACAGATAATTTATACTAAGCATTAAAAAAATCTGTCATAAACTTGCGATTGTATAGACCCTTCTCTTTCAAAAGCTATGAAGGAAAAAATAAAGGTAGCTAGAATGTCACCAGAGAAACAGCCTGAAGTAATCAACATTATTATTATGTATTTATTGTGCTTATGAATATGGTTTAATAAAGAGCACATCAAAAATAGCTAATTCTCAATGCTTGTCAGCATTCCTGCTCTTTCTTTAAAATGGGAAAAACTAATTGAACCCATCGATAATATTGTAGGAATTATAATCTATCTTATTTTTATTGTATTTTCAGGTCAATTATTTGTATATCTGTTTGGCATCTGCCTTCCACCCTCTGTCCCTCCGCCCCATCCGATCAGGTCTGTAGTGGCAGAAGTTGTGTTTCTTTTTCTCATTCTGTGTACCTAGAACCTAATATAGTCTAACACTGTGCTTGGGACATGGTAGACCATGATTTGCTCAATGAAGGTTGAACAAAAGAACACCAGAAAGTAAATGTTATTTTTCCCATTTCATGCCAATTAAGTGACAAGATCAAATGTTGTGTTCAAAATCCCAGTAACACAAGTAACCATTCAGAATACAAATACACCTCAAACTGCAAAAGGTCAAGGACAATCCCACATGCCTGGCTCCCTTTGACTCCATGGAGAGGGGCTCTTGATAGCTCTTGGAACTCTTCACCTACCTGAGGTTGAGAGGGGCTGGCAGTAAAGTGAAAGGCAACATTTGTCCTGGGAAATGTAAACATGAGAAGGGAAAAGGGAAAAAATGAATAAAAAAACATAAGTTAGCAAGCAAAAATTTATTTACAAGAAAGCCATCTTAAACTAGACGCAAGGAAGAGAGATTTACCCTTCGTGAAGGGAATTTGATCCTATCATATTGATAAAACTCCATGGGGACTTGGCAATGTCAACTCTGAACAGTGGTCAAATTGGGAAAAGAGATTGTTATTATACTTCTAAATATTCATGAAGTCACTGCTACTTGAGTAAATACTTCATTTACACTTATGGACACTTCGCCTTTGAACCCTCTTAAAATATCACAATCAAGCACAAAGGTTAGGTATCAGAAGTGGGAGGAAAAAAGAGAAAATGCAAGTTTGAGGGTTGTTTTAGACAATGTAGGTGCCACTTCCTTAGAATTCTGATTGACACATGGCAAAAGATCATTAAAAAAAAAAAAACATGATGAATAGGAAATCACTACGGGACTGTCCCAAGAGATAGAAATAGGTCCTTCCTGCCTGTAAGCATTTAGGTAACTGCTTCAGCACCCACTGCAGTTCATCTCCTCTCTAGCTTAGTCGTTGCATTCCAAGGCCCACCTTTAAAATATAAACACCACCCAAAAATATAATGAAGTTATTCGTTCTCCAAATTGTAATTTAGTGTGAATTATTGTATCAGATACTGAAGACAGCAACGACCCAGGCATGAGGCAGGAGAGTGTGAAATGTGTGTAGGAAGCAGAAACTTGGAGCACAGAACACTACCTGGAATGAACATCTGTGAAACAGCTCAAGAGACTGGAAAACACACCGTCAAACTTCTTCTCTGTAGCTTAGTGATGGCTGTTCTTGCGTTTTTGCTTTTTCAAGCTCTTGCCACGCCATTAGCCTTATAGAAGATCACTCACATGAGGCTGCTATCTCACAGTTCCCCAGGCTGCTGAAGCACCACCCCCCTGGGTGGCATCGCCCCCCTCCAACCTCCCGACGTGCACCCCTGCCTGCGTTTTGGAGAGTCTGAACCTAGACTTCTGAGATCCCTCTCCATCTTCTTCCCCTGGTGCTCTCTGAAGACTTTCTACTCTCAATGTTTCTCTTATAATAAATATTTTTTTTAAAAAAATGAAAGATACCTGTTAAAAAGGGTATATTAAGACATATAGGCAAGACATACCTAATTAGAGGTGTTACTTAGAAGTCACAAAACGTGAGCACTGTTATAAAAGTAGCGGCCACAATTTAGGCTGTCATTGAACTGGGCTCAGAATTGAGTTTCTGCCAAAGGATGCCATTTTCATATGTTTGCTTTCAACAGAAATCACCACCCATGTGGAGGATTTGCTCTGCTGACACAGGTGAAAACTCTGGCTTTAGATCACCGAAAGAAACCAAAGTCAGTGCCAAAACCAGTTGTGTGTCTTCTCCAGAGTTCCCGGTCAGAATCAGAACCCACTGTGCTATGTGTGGCCTGGGGTGCTCTTTCAACAGTCAGGGGAATGCCGTGCTGTCTGCTGCTACCAGGATTACTCTCGTTGCCAGGTCCGTGGAACAAAGAGGACATGTTTTCCTTGGCTAGCAACTGAGAGTATATGAGATTTCCTGAAGCAACTTGTGTACTTTGTCCATAAACTTGTTTTTTTTATGACCAGTCCCCATCATCTGAATTTCAACTGTAATATTGAATTTAAGGGTGTCCTGGTTGCTTTTCTCTCATTGCTGAGACAAAAATACCTGATGCCCAAAAAGCAGGAAGGAAAGGTTTATTTAGCTTGATTTTCGGAAGTTTCAGTCCGAACTCAGCAGGCTCCAAGGCAGGATTGAGTGGCTAAGGGGCAGCCCTTCATGGTGTCCACAACAACAAGAGTGAAAAGGGCAAAAAGATGCAAACACGCCTTCTTCCCTCCCTTATATTGTATGCTGGCTCTCTGCCCATGGGCGGGTGCAGCACTCACACCGCCAATCCCAGCACTGGACAATAAACCAATCACAAACGCTAGATTCAGCCACCTCAATGACTGCATGAGGCTTGGGGGGACACTTAAACAAACTACAACAGTAGGAATCAATATACACTTTCTGGGTTTTTCTAGATCTTTATGTCTTATTTACAACTATGATGCATGGAAACTTTTGAGTGTACATCATGGCCTTTAAGTCTTCTCTTTCTCATGAAGTCGACACCATGTGGAAAATAAGCATTATATGTGCTGGGAATGAAGCAGTCTGCTGCTTCTCGCATGGTCTGTAACAGGCAGGGGGGTGCTTATGTTATCAAGGGTCTTGACCAACAGAAAAAGTCATTGAAACTCACAGGTACCTTTAGTTTTAGAGAAAGAAGCATCACAGTTCAAATTTATTGGTTTTAAAAATTAAACACAGGAAACACGTTCAGTAAATCTAAGAGACTAACATCCAATTTTGTTTCCATGTTTTGGCAGTTTATGAAAGAGGGAGAAGGAAAGAGAAACAAATGGAGTTGAGAGGGGGGAGATAAAGGAGATGAGGGGAATAAGAAGTAGAGAGGGGCCCATGGGGATGTGGGGCAAGAGAGAAGAAACATTTATAAAAGAAAAAGGAAAGAGAGACAGGAAGAAAGGATGAGTGGAAGGAGGGGGAGGGACAAAAGTTCAGTAGTTTTGAGGTGAGCCCCCCAGAGCACTGTGATGGTAGCAGCATCGTATTCATCCTGCATCAGCAAGCTCTAGGCACTTTGTTTGTTGAAGGAAATGATGCCCTGTTATTCCCTTGGACTATGGACTTCAAAACAGCACTCCCTGGTATCTCCTGACTACCATCTGTCGAGGGCTCCCTTCACTATCCTAACCATGCCTGCAGCCTCCTGGCCATCTCTGACCCTCTGCCCTTTATCCACCTACCTAAGTACGAACTCCATACTCATGCACTAAATTCTATCCTTTGTACCCTTTTCTGGGACTTTGCTTCTATAAACAGCCAACTTTCTATGAATTTAACGTGCCTTTGTACTCTGTCATTTATCAACGTACTCTAGCCTTAACCATTTTTGTTTGTTTGTTTATTCTTGAGGCAGAATCTCACTATGCAGTGCAGGCTGGCCTTAAACTTGCTTCTGTAGCCTGGGCTGGCCTTGAACTCATGGAGATCCTACTGCATCAGCCTCCTGAGTACTGGGATTACAGGAATGCACCGCCACACCTGGCTTTTCAAGAGAATAACCATTTCAACCAAATTCCACCCTTATCCCTGTTTCTGCCTTCTTAAACGTCATCCAACATCCTTTCCTTCACTAATCAGCTTCTCATCTGTCATTCATTCTTCCTTATTCCCACTGATGCTAAGGTTCTTCCTTCATTACCTCCTTGAAATTGCCTTTGCTAAGGGTAGGAGCCACCCATTCTCTAGGTCCATGTGAACAGCTATAACAAAATACCATAAACTGCCACTCATATTTTTGCTCACTTTTGCAGTGCTGGAAATTGAATGAGGTCCTTGGATATGCTAGGCAAATGCTCTACCACTGAGCCACACGTCCAGCCCCCTGGGAGCTTTTAAGTGACAGAAATTTACCTGTCACAGCTCTGGGGAATGGGAAGTCCAAGATCAAGGCACTCACAGGTTGGTGTCACATGAGGGCCTTTGTCTTTATTGCTGGTGGCTTCCTGCTGTGTCTTTTTGTGGTGAAAAGCTTGAGGGGGTCTCTTTGATAAGGACATTCATGGCATTCGTGAGGGCTTTGTCCTCATGATCCCTTCTCCTCCCCAAAGCCCTACTTCCTAGTGTCATCACCTTGGGTTTTAGGGTTTGAACACACCAATTTGGAGTTCACTGACATTCAGATCACAGCGCCTTCTAATTGCTAAATTTGGTCACCTAGTCTCCAACTATCTCTACCTGTCTGTGACATTAGATGTTTGGCAATCACTTCTTCTTGAAATACTTTTCTTCTTCATGCTTATATGATATTTGTTTTTTCTGAGTTTTCTCCCACGTATCCAGCTGTTCCTACTCAGTTTCTTCTGATAGCTTTAGTTTCTCAAACCATTCCTTAAATGAGAATGGTATCCACAGCACTAGTCTTGGTCTTCTCCCTTTCTTTAGTCACATGTGTGCATGAACATATATATATATACATTTATTTGCCATAAGTACTACAAAAACATAGGTGACTCTCTTAAGTCTCTAGGTCCAGCTCAGGGCCATGTCCTGGGCTCCAGTAACAAGAAGAGAGACCTTCCACTGGGCTTTCGCGCTTGACCGACCCTCGGGTCCCTCAAACTCAGCATGCTTACAATGGAACGTGCTGTCATTTCCTAATCCTGAGCCACTATGCCTTTGTCACAATAATCCTCATCAAAATTCCAGCATCATTGCAGGAGTCATTTCAGACTCCTCCCTTTCAGCCACCTTCCATATATGATTGAACTTCATGTCCTTGCATTCTATTGATAGATCTGCCCCCACCCATAGCACCATTGTTATGTAAGATATCATTGATAAGAAAAACAGTAATATAGATCTTTACTGTAGTCTCTTCCAAAATACCAAGGGATGACTACATAGTAAGAGGAACAGCAAAACTATTTCAATGCCTTATCCAATCTAGTTCTTCAAAAACTCTACTTTACATAGCATGGTAGCTGAGCTATCTCTTTGTGTATTTTCTCTGCTAAAAAAAATTTAAAAATAAAAAAGTCTCAAGATCTCTACTTAGAAGGTTAGAAGAGGATCAAAACCTGCAAGAATTAACACAGGACTATAATTCTTATTCTGCCATGTTTTTGTTGAATTTGTAAATTATCCTCATGTATATTGACTCTTCCTTACAATTTTGTTGCTTTCATAATGTTCAGGTTCTGATCATTTAATTTTTTTTCTCTAGATAACGTTTTATTGTCAAAATGCCTCTGCTCTTTGCTCTACTCCAGATCATCTTCCATATTCCCTAAAATTATCTCCAAAAATCTGATCTATTTCTTTTATTCTGCTGTGTAAAATCCTTTAGGGGATCCTATAACATGGAGGTAAAATGCCAACTCCAAGGTTCAGCATTCAGTATGTTACAGATCAGGTCGGATGTAGTGGTGCACGCATATAATCCCAGCACTCTGGAGGCTGAGGCAGGAGGATCACTACAAGTTCAAGGCCAGCATGGGCTACAGAGTGAGTTCAAGGGCAACCTGAATTGCATAGTGAAACTTTGCCTCAAAAAGATAAAAAAAAAAAAAAAGTACAGATCATGGTTGGGTACAGCCTGCTTCTCCAGTCCTATCTCCTTAACCGCACCCAGGTCCAGTGGAGTAACCTTCCTGCAGTGTTTCTGAGTTCACCCTTGACCATCTCACGGGCACACACACAGCACTTTGCTAGACTTCGTCAGCAGACCTAGAAATTGGTGGAAAGCAGGGAGCAGCAAAGCAGAGAGGAAGAGATGTACACATTTCAGTTACTGTTGTTTCTGAGGCTTAGCTTGGTGGCCTAAAAACGCAGGTCACTGTGTGCATTTTGAAATGCTTTCTGTGTTTATTTGCTGACACTAAATCATATGAGAAGAGGCAGAAACAGAAAACAATGTGACAGAATAGATTTGCAGTTTCACCAGCATGGATGGAGATCATTCATTAACACTTGCACAGAGCTATGACCTTATGATTACAGCTTCACAGAATTTTGTTCTCCAAAAGGTCTAATTATCTTTTAAAAATCCAGTCCCACAATTCAAGTGCACTGAGACCAGATGACAGTGACAAGTTAAGGACATGGAGACCAATTAGTAAATTCAATGCTTCTCTGAAGCGCAAACTGAACTCTGTTCAAATAATATACCACCTCCCATTAAATGTATAACCACTGATTCTCATACGATTTAATATGATAAATGTATCTAAAAATAATAAATTAAACTTAGTCGTCATGCTTACAGATTGCTTTAGGCGGGTGATATTCAACTCTGGCTAAATATTAGAATCATCTAGGGAATTAAGAAAAATATACAGTACTCAAATCTCCACTCTAGAGACTGTGATTTAATTGATCTAGGTGGATCTTATCTACCAAAGAATATGTTTTTGATTGTTTTTGGAGGGACAGGAGGGAAGGAAGTGTTCATGGTTCTTAAAATTATCACATAACCTTTTTTCAGTATCAGAATTAAATGGAGGGAATTGGAACTAACTGCTGTGACTACTTCTCCATCCTTCTGAGCATTCATGCAGTCATTTATCCATCTGTTTCTATGGGTGTCTATCCTGTCAAAGGGTGTAGAAAAGACCAAGATAAATATTTGATTCTTCTTAGCAACTTCGCTGGCTATAGATCTCTTAATAAACTACCTTAGGAAATTTAAAGAGGGCTTTGTAACAGACTAGAACATACTGATCAGAAAAATAAGCTGAAAACAAGGTACCACATTGTATTTTAAATATTCTGAATTTTTTCAATTAAATTTTTATTTCAATAGACCAACAAGCCAAACAGCCAGCCTTTCTGGTAAGTTGTGCAAGCCATGCAGGGCCCAGGATGAAAACAGTCAGTGCCTCCTGAGAATCGGCCATGCTGGGACTGGGAGGAGCTGACCAACAAGCCAAGTAGTCAGCCTTTCTGGTAAGCCTGCGCAGGCCACGCGGGGTCCAGGAAGAGAAAAGTCAGATAGCACCTCCCGTGAGCTTACCGGCTCATGGGCTGAGAATCACCAACTCCCCCGCCCTGACCCCCATTTTGGAGGAAAGGCTGAGTTGGTGGCATAGGAGGCAGCTGAATGCTTGTATTATTTGGTCAACTTTGCAAGCTTGAGGCTGGCGATCTGAACATCTATAGGGAGGATAACAGTGTACAGTACGGCAAATATGGGGAATTTCCTTCTATCTTGTTTTGAAAGCCAATATTGTTCTCACTGTTTTGTTTTGTTCCGATTAACTGTTTTGCTTTATTCAATATTCCGTTTTGGGTTGGTTTTATTCTGTTTTGTTTTGATTTGATTTTTGCTATCTCTGATGAAATGGACAACTATCGTGAAGATAACGAGATACACTCTGGTGGCCATTGTTGTTTTTCTGTTGTCCTGCTTTGAAGCTGTGTACCAATTTCATTGCTTTGTTTTGACTGGATTTATTCTGTTTTGTTGGGTTTTATTATCTTTAAAGTAAAACAAAAAATTAGCAAAGATATAGAAATACTCACAAGTTATAAACATTGATCAGATTGAGTTTTCATGAGGTAAACAGAACACAGTACACTTATTTCCTACTCACAGATACCACTATTTTGTCTCTTAATATTATGGGAATAGTTTTGCCTTTTAATAAACTTCATATAAACAAAATTAAGTAGCACCTTTTCCTTTTGTCTATGCTGCTAAGTATAACAATAGTTTGCTCATTTTTATTGTTGTGTAGGATCCTATTGAATGACTGTCACAACTGGGACTGGCACTGAATTGTGAGGCTTTCAAAGTACATATAGCACTTTGGTTTTGTGTGTGTGTGTGTGTGTGTGTGTGTTCAAGAGGGATTTATTAGGCAGAATATTAAAAGTGTACACTCAAGGAAACAGAGTGTGAGCCCTCAAAAGGAAGAAAGGAGCTTATAGTCTGGAGCTGGGAATATTTATGTGCTTTTAGCAGTGGAAATCTGTGCAATTTGTGAATCTATATAAAGTCTGCACTTGGTTTATGGGAAAAAAGCAATGGCCCATGCACAGGTAGAAAGATAATGCCTTGTTTTATCAAAGGAAGACATAGGTTGAATCTACTGTATTTTTTTTTAATGGGTGATCTGTTTTTTAAAAAAAACATTCTTTGAAACCTTTGAATCTGTTTATCTTGAAGTTAGGTTTCTGTCCTTCACCTTATCAATTATGCTAATTTATGGACTTGTAGTATCTTTAAGGAATTTGGATAGGATTGACCTGGAAGAAGAGAAGCATGAAAGAGCCTGGAGCAGTGATTTTAGAGACTAGCACCCATGCTGCAACCCAAAACACACTTATTTATCCTAAAATGCCAACACTACATTCAACCTGAATTCTGAGGTTTTAGTTTAGAAAAGCAACTCATGTATTAACGTCTTTTGTCTTAAAAGAAAAACAAATAGCATGCTTGTCATAGGTTTGTGACCATGACTTAGGGAGTACAGACATGGAGAAAGTTGTATAACTTCATGTTCTGAAACTGCAGCGTTCTTAAAAAGAATAATTTTTAAATTATGATTTTCCTTGTCTCCTTCCTTCCTATCTTTATTTCTTCTATCCTACATCCTTTCTTACACTTCAATAGTTGAAATGAAATTTCATTATGGTTTTAATTTACATTTCTGACAGCTAATAATTTGTGGGTTTTTTTTTTTCCATTTGGGGAGTTTCTTTAGTGAATGTCCAAGATTTATGCTTTTCTTTTCTTCAGTGGGGTTGTCCTGTTTAAAAAATAAGGACAAAGACAATCTTGGTGACTCCAGAAGTAAAAGACACATTTCTACCAACATTCCTAAACTGGAAGGGGGAAAACGAGAACAGTAAAAAAGGTATGAAAAATAGTTTAAAGTCTTCCTTAAAATGAAAACAAAAATTCTTTTAGGCGTGTGGCAGCGATTTGTCCCACGAAGGTGAGCTGCAAACTCCTCCACCTAGCGGGTTACAGAGAAGTCCACTGCTCTTCCCACCAGGTCCCTGCTGCCTCCCTCTAGCACTGTAAGACTTTGCAAGGCAGCGGAGTTCTGAAGGTGCTGAAGTATTGTGCTAAGTGAGCAACGGCTTTGCTAATGTGTAGGGATGGGATGCTGCCCCCGCATCCACGAACACAGAAAGAGCTGACAAATAAACAGAGAGGTCACGTGAGTGCTGCTTACCAGAGCTGGAAGTGCTTGATCTTGGTGACCAGCAGTTTGTAGGGGGCACCGAGTGGTGCCATGGAGGCCACGTCTACAAATATCAGTTGCTCCAAAGGTCCTGTTTCATTGGTTGCTTTTGAAGGGCATAAAGTGCGGCTGACTTCCTGGTAGCTGTAGCTCCTCTGGTATCTGTAGCAGCCAAAGGAGGGCAATATTGACAAGAACAAGAAAGAGACTCTGAACAAGCAGGCGAAGAAGCTTACTTCGTTTTACTTCTCTTCGAGTTTGCTTTCAAGCCTTTATGTTTTCAATTTCAGACCAGAACTACTGATAGTAATTTTAGAACTAGTATTGTTGGCACTGGGGTGTGTGAATAATGATAAGGACATGAGTATTGTGTGCTGATTAAGCAGTGTCTACATTCCACTATATCATCATAAAACAACCGGGTCATTCTATTTTTCTGCTCTTCGAACTCTTGCTGAAATAGAGTATAAAGAAATCCCTGGGTCCAAGGCAAAGCTATTTCAATCCTAAAAATTCCAAACCTTTAAAAATGATGTAATATCATACTAGGTGCCCATTTCTGTATGCCTTCTGGGCATTTTCTTATCAGCATAATGGTGTCTTATATAGCTGTCTCCTGAGAAAATATAAATTCCATGAGGGTGGGGACTTTTATACTGCAACACCTGCCTCTGACTAATGCTCTGTAAATATTGTTGAATTAAGATGTACACATGGTGGACATTTGCATGGGGGAAGTGTCATTCACTTAGGCTGACTACTGGACCTTCGAGTGGTTATTGGATGATCCATTATCCAACTACTGAACATTATGGTAGATTTTAAAATGGTAAACATTTTGAAATTCAAATAGGATAGAAATTGAGTGGAGGTCAATAGATCAGCGTATGCACCATGACAACTGTCTGCACATAACATGCATGCTATCTCAGCATTCCCATGTCTGAATTTTCCTTTCACTAGGGAAAAGGGCCAATTATGGAATTACAGTTCAAGACTTTTCTTTTCCGTGCTGGGGATTGAATTTAGGGTTGTGCACAGAGGTATATCCACAGCCCTTTTTTTTCTTCTTCTTCTTTTTTAAAAATCTTTTTGAGCCGGGCATGGTTGCGCATGCCTTTAATCCCAGCACTCGGGAGGCTGAGGTAGGAGGCGCATTGTGAGTTCGAGGCCGGCTTGGGCTACAACGCGAGCACAAGGCCGGCTTGAGCTACGCAGTGCGACCCTGCCTCAAAAAACCAGGGCCAGGAGTTTGGCTCAGTGACTTAAGCGCCTGTCTGACAGGTGCGAGGTTGTGAGTTCAATCCCTGGTGCCAGGGGGGGGAAAAAAAATTCTTTTTGAGACAGGGTCTCACTGTGCAGTTAAGGCTGGCCTTGAGCTCACTTTGTAGCCCAGGCTGGTCTCGAACTTGCAATGATCCTCCTGCCTCAGCCTCTTGAGTACTGGGATTACAGGCAAGTACCATCATGCCCAGCTCCACAGCCATTTTTCACTTTTTATTTTAAGGAGGGTCTTAATGAGTTTTTAAATTGCCTGGACTGGGCTAAAACTTGGAATCCTCCCACATCAGCTTCCCAGACTGCTGAGATTACAGGCAGGTATCACCATGCCCAGCTCGGCTAGGACCCTTAAGAAATCCAGATATAAACCAGTAAAGCTATTTGGGAAAAGGTCACTTACAGCCCTTGGAAGAGCAGAGGAACCTGCCAGGACAGCACCTCTTTCTGCTGGCGGACCACAACAAGGAGTGGGTAGTCAAGGTTCTCAGAAGAACTGTTCACGTGCACCCGCACAGCGGTCACCTGCACGGCAGAGCAGAAGGAAGTAAGGCAAACCGCACACACACACACACACAACATAAGCTCAACACATCTGAGGCTCAGGAAAACTTCAATATCTGACATGTGCTTTCTGCAATAAATAATCCTCTTTGTATTTCCTCATTTGTATCGTAACCCAAGTGTGTTTCAGTTTTGATTGTAAGTTGAAACCACCTGGAAAATTTTAAAAACCTGAAACAGAATTTAAAATTCGGATCCCATTGGTCTTGGGTCAGGAGCCTTCTAATAGCAGGCTGAGGAGTTTGAATTGAGCAGGTGACACAAGGTTTTGTGAAAAAGCCCAGAGTATGAAAAAAAATGTCATATTGATGGTCTTTTCTTGTTTGAATGTAGCTATAAAAGATACAAATATATTTTTAAAATACCAATGTTCCCACCAATACCTTCCAAGACCTTCAATTGCTGGCAAACTTTAATTTTTGTTTGGTAAACAGTTCTGTGTTTCAGACCACAATCTCACGGCCACATTTTATTAAACCCTAACAGATGGTCTCACGTTCCCACCACAACAAAATCATGATGCCTTTCAGGAACAGAAACTGCAGGGGCTGAGGGGTCTCTGCCTTGCTCCAAGGGGTAAACCAATCTGAGGCCCAAAGGCTCCTTCCAAATACTCACGTCAGCCCAAGGATTTCCCATCATGCTGTTTTAAAGGTAGGTCACTGAACAATGGCCCCAGAGCTAGATGGTTTTGGAGCTTTTTTGTTTTTCTGTTTTCAATTTTTATAATACCATAGGCAATATGGAAGAAAGCGAGAAAAAAGTCCCTCCCCCAAAGAAAAGAAAAAATTGATTTCCTATATGCAATTTTCATTTATGCCCTCTTGAAGACCTCTATATTAAGAAAAAGAAAGTGACATAAGAAAATTCTGTGACTAAGTCCTGAAGATCTATCACAACATCAGAATGGAATCTGAGGGGATGGGCTTTGCATATGGCCACTTAGTTATATTATTTTCCCTAATCAAGCAGCCACTTTTTCAATGCTAACATAGTACAAGAGTAATTTATTAACTTGATCAGAAGTGATTGCTCATGAAGGAAGTCTATGCTCTACACATTTCCATGGAAACTGTGCTGCAGCCTAGAATTGCCAAAACCCATACCTCTAGCTCTTAAGCTGTTTGCTTAAGCTCTGGATGTTCCACAGGCACTTCAAACTCAACACATCCGAGATGAAATCTATCACTGCTTTCACTACTAGGTTTAATTTCTTCTGAATTCCCTGCTTGATGAATAGTTTGGCCCTATGGCCACTCGCCTAAATCTGAAACCTGATTCCTACTTCTTTGACTTCCTCAATCAGTAGGCTTCTAGTGCCTTCCCACTGCTCATAGGCGGTCTGTCCTTCCACCTCCAAAGGCGCTCTCATAGCTCAGTCCTTCATGCCAGTGACCCCCATGAAAACCCCTATTCAGTCTTCCTATCCCCCTGTCCGAGGCCGACTCCATCTGTGGCTCCTGTGCTGAAAACACCTGCAGCGAGTGACATGTTCCCTTGCTGGAGATCATGGAATTGAATCTGGATCGTTCAGTCCTGACCTCTAACAGATCAGACTTCTGCTTTTTAACATGAACACATTACTATCCCACTTAATGAAATTCTTCTTTAAAATTATCCTAATATACACTCAGCATTTGAATTTTATTATTTCAGAAATTGATTTTTTTTCTAGTTTCTTTTTAAAAGTTGGGTATATGTGAGAGTCACGTGTTGCATTTGGTTCATAGGTCTTTTGAAACTCTTCAATATCTGTAGATTGAAACATCTCTCTTTTTGAGGGTGGTTGTTAAAGAAAGAAGCTCATAAAACAATAGTATAAGTCTGAAATCCTCACATTCTGGGCTTTTCTGACTGCAGAAGAAGGTTCACATTTGAGGTTGTATTATAAACATGGGCATTATATGACATGTGCTTTTAGCACACGCTTTAATCTGCCTTGTGTCTATAGCCGTAAAAACCAAGGTGATCCTAAGGAAAGCTGTGAAATAGGTGAGCTCTATCTTTTTAATGCATGTTTCCCTCTTATTCACTGATGCAACCTCCTCTGCCCTTCTTGTCACTAAGTGTAAGAGGGAATTACCCTCAGTTTCTTCTTTTTTACACCTTAATCTAAGGCAATGATTCACAAACATTGTAATTCAGATCCCTCAACTGAACTCCATGCTTTCTGATATACCAGATGAGGAGCAGAACTTAATATAAAACTACATTTTACACACATACGCTGGGTGGTTCTGATGTACTTCGGGGCTTCCACTTTGGGAAGTGCCATTCCAAAGAGATGGTCTAATGGAAGAACCCATTCGTCAACAACTTGCCAGCTGCCCGTTAGCATCAGATGCACATCTGTGGGACAGCAATGTTGTAGCACACCTGGAAGCTGTGTTTCTTGGGGCAGAAACTGAGCTGGCAGAATAGATGCACCGTTGCCATGTTTATCCCCACTCCACTGTCCATTTCCACAACCTAATTTTATTCCCGGCCTGGCTCTTGTAATCCACTTACTTTTTTATCACATAATAATAATAATCTTACTAGTCATAATAAACACAAACTCAGAGGTGCTGGTTAAATAAATTGCAAAAAAATATTAGAGTCGGAGAGAGAAGACACTGGTTTTTCAAGATGAACAGATAAATGTATTGCCCCCAGGAAAGCCTAAAGAGCCTGCTTCAAAATTTGTTTTGCTTTTCTAGAAGGTAATGTGCCCCTGAGAAAATTAAATTACATTCGCAGCAGTGAAGTAAGCTGTGTAAAGGAGGAACTAAATGAAGGCTAGGGTATTGACCATGCTTAATGGACTCAGACACTTTGTAACAGACCATTTTTAAGAGCTAAAATTTTTCTTCCTGTTGCTTCTTCCTGTTGTCATGACAACAAGAATACTTTCATTACATAGATCTTGTTTCCCCCTTGTCTGCTACAAGCAGGGAATTGTATTATAGCTAAGAGAGAATTATTTAAGTTTTCTCATCTTTGTTATTACATAGATTATGATTATGAAAGGTCTTAAAGCTTAGAGACTCCCTTTTTAATCTTTTAGAACGTGTCACAGGGGAAAGTTAAAAACTATAAGTAAAAAATCTCTGTGGCAGAAAAAGGATGAAAATGAGTTTAATTCAAACTCGGTGTTATTTTTGCTAAAATATTAAGACCACAGCCTGTTAGAACATCAGATTAAGACTCAGAGATTATTGGTTTCATTATTAAGCACACAAGTATTTGCTTTTCTGATGTGGAAAAACAAACTGCTTGTAGAACAGCTACAAAAGTACCAGCTGATGGTCCTTTTGGCTGGCGTGTAGTGGATTTAGTAACTCCGTGGTGCTCCCTGCGTGTCTCTCTGTGGGGATTTAGGTCTTTGGTCCTCCCCCTTCCTTCTTGTTCCTTTTCCTCCGATGTTCCCACCCTCACTCATCAGACATTCACTGAGGCTTCACCTTGACTCAGGAGTTAGGAGAGGGGCAGGGAATGCTAAAGGCCACCTTCCCTACAGAAGCCTTGTAATCTAATCAGAGTGGCAGTTGCAAAGCCCACCAGTAACAGTGCAACATGATGTGCATCACGGCAGCCATGTGTGCAGGTGCTGTGGGCATACATAAAACAGCACCCTGAGCAGGACTCTGTGAAGTGACACCGAGGGTGGTCAGTCCCTTCCTAAGTTCATGAAGTTGGGCTCTTTCACACAGGTCCAGCCATTCCCGGCTTAGTATTTAAGACCT
>RJWM01026759.1:0-27661 GCA_004363535.1 Dasyprocta punctata
GATGGAGTAATCTAAAAACTTGCTTAGATGGCACATGAATGTCTGGGTCATTTAATAGTTTCATAATCAGAAGGATGAAATCTTTTCTTCAGATAAAGAATGTGTTTGCCCCATTGTTACCCTTGATAAATAGGCTCCTCCTTGCTACTTGCACTATAATTATTAAAATGCTACACTTACCTTAAAATTTGTCACACAAGGCCAATGGGTTGCCAGCACCTGGATAGTGGTTGTAGCACCAGTAAGGTCATGTGTTCTGGCCACATCAAGCGCCAAATATAGAGAGTCCTTCCTGGACCTTGTCCTGGTCTCAGACGTTTGTATTTGTAATCCCATGGAAAAGTTACTGGAATACTAGCAAAGTAATCCCAATCTACCATTTCCAGTGCAACCCATGGTGAGAATAAAGACACTAAGGTATATTTATGTTTATGGAGGGTCAAGGGGTCCTGAGTCCAGCCTGGATGAAGGTTTACTGAAACAAAGGCCTCCACCCAGGGCCTAATCTGGATTTTATTAATTCATGAAAAAGGAAGTGTCTTCAGGATGAGTGACTGTGAGAATATCAGGAATTATGTGAGTACTGTGAGCTGGGCTATGTAGGTGGCCAGAAAGCTTCTCTGCAGTATGCAGAGAGAAGGATATGCAGAAAGACCAATCTGCACAACACAACAGAGGTAGCATTTAATGTTCAGGGTGTGGTGCTTCAGCTCTGATGTGCAAACTTCTCTGCCCTAGGAAGTCTTAGCCTCTTATCTCAAGGCCGAAACCCAGTTGACAGTCCTGGAGCCATGGCTCTTCCTTCCCGCCTGGCTCAACCATGCTTTGATGGGAGTCACAGGGTGGGGAAACAGGAGTGTGGACAGTCGCTTAACTTCAAAAATTGTGCATCGGCACCTCAGTCAGCCCTATGTACATTGCTTAGAGCCAACTGAAGGGAAAAGGAAATGGCCTGGCCAGTTCTGTACACATCAGTACGTGGAGATAGGGCCAGGTTTAGCCAGAGTGCAGGTAATTGCTCTTTGTTCAAGGGGAGTCACCCAGGTGGTCCTCCACACACAATTACACATCAGCAATGCTGTTACCGACTGTGAATGAACACAGACTTCGCAGGGCGGGATTACCCACAGGCCGACGGTGTGTTCAGCCAGCGCTTCACCCCTGGTCTACACCTTCAGGCCCAGCCATTTGTTTTCGAAAAACCGTAACAGGAATTTGTCTGTCCGAGGAGAAACCTGGCTCTGACTGGAAACATCCTTTAGCGGATGTCTGCCACAGAACAGAAGCCCGGAATCTGCCAGCTCTCTGCCTCTCCCTAGCGCGATGCTTCCAGCAGTCGCCTCCCAGCTCTGCAGCAGGCTCCAGGACAGAGCTGGGCCGCACACCAGCAGCCCAGGGTCCTTTCTGTATCAGTTATTTGCTTCTGTCGCTCAGCATGGGCAAGTTCTAGGTTGTGTTCTCCTGAAAACAGGTGCTTTTAAGGAAAGAAGCCACAGAAGCATAGAAAAGCAGCAGGGAGGAGGAGGGCCCGAGTCCCCGCAGGGCTTTCTCCCACTTCCCTCTAAGGCTTGCAGTGAGATCCGCATCTGAAGCCACGAGGAGGGAGGGCGTTGGTACTGCTTGCCACACACTCTTCTGGGTACTTTAATAGAGAAACATAGCCATTGTTTGTTACTAAGAGCATTCATCAGGTAGTGCACTAATTGTCACGTGTATTTTTTCAGTTCATTTTCAGAGGAGTTACACAGGCTTGTGGACAGCCACCTGCGTCTTTGCAGGACATGCAAGCCAGAGAGGCCGAGTCACCAGCTGGCTCCGGGGGGTCTGCGTGGTCTTTTCCTTGCCCACAGCCCCTGTCCAGGGCGCGTCTTGCTGCGCCCGGTCCCGGGCACGCCCGCCTCTCGCCAAACTCCTCCCTTGGCGTCCAGGTCAGTGCAGGTCCCCGGGAGGCGAGCAGTGCAGGGAGCCAGAGAGGCGGGCTGCGGACCGAGCGAGGACTGGAGGGGAGCATGGGTAGTGGGAGACTTCGGGTGCGGTGACCCCACGCGCCACCGCGTGCCTGGCTCGGTCGGCTGCGGTAACGGTGCTGGGAAACAGTCAGGCAGCCGTGGTTTGCGAGCCTAGCTGGGCTTTTTGTACCTGCTGATTTCCATTAACGTTCTTTTGAAAAATAATTGTGTGACTCAGCTCTGTTGGCGTTAAATATAAATAGCTGGTTTGGCTTCTAAAATATAATATTCAAGGTGTGCAGATATGCAGAGAGTCAATCCATCTTTTTTTCTTCTTCTTCTCCTTTTCCTTTTCCTGAGAAGCCCGCAGATGGCACAGTTTTCGTCTCCCCCTTGGCTGGCTGGCGGCGCTAGGCTGCCGACGTAGCGGAGCCATCAGTCACGGATTAGGGCTGCGAGGGGTGCCCCAGTTTAATCTCATTTTTTGAATAAATTAGTATTATTAGTTTTGACGAATTAATGGTATTAAACATGCAAGGTTAGTATGAATTATGTCTGCATCCACCTCTTACTAAACGTGCCTCATTTGCGTGCGAGGAAGCTCGCTGCAAATTCAGTGGGAGACTCCGCTTTCTATTTCCTAAAATGCTCCTTAGGAGACCTACAAACCCGGCCTAATATTCCCGCGGACAAGGTTTTGATGTTTACTAAAATCTGTACTTGAGCCCATACTGAAGGGGACTACGTAATTCACTTCTCGGAAGATGTAACTTTGTGGTGATTTATTGTGCATCCTTAGAAATGTTATGCCAAGTATACTGCATCCAAGAAAACTCTTTTCAGACACCTTCGAGCTTCCCTACTCCCCTTTCCCCTTCCATTAAAAGTGTAAGTGCTAAGACACCCATTTTTGTGGCATTAGAAGGAGCGGAAAGGGGGTCATATGCTGACATGGGGCATCTTTTCCAATCTGAAACTGAGTTTTTTCCTAATGCATGAAAACGTGAATTGCATGCTGTTAGAGTCCTGTGCCAGCGAGACTAAACTTCACACCTGTGGTTGAAGCTGAGGGGAGCTGATCAAATATAAAGGAGCCTAAGGATTTTTCCTGAATAACACTTTGAACTGTTCATTTAAAGAACCTAGAAGGTTGAGTATGTGAGGGTATAGATTGAACATATTGCACTAATGCAAGTTACTGGGTACCAGGTACTGTGCTTACTACCGGGGCTCAAAACTGCTTATGTCTTATTGGCTTGAATCTGGCCCTGATCACAGCACAGGATGATAAAATGATTCCATAGTTCTGGGAGGGGGAGGGTGCGACAGTTTTACCTTTCTCCACACCAAGGAATCTGCCTTAGTCACTTTCCTCATTGCTGGAACAAAATACTCAGCTCCACAACCTAAAGGAGAAGTCTATTTTGGTTCACATTTCAGAAGTTTCAGTCCATGGTTGACAGGATCAGACAAAGAAACAGCATGGTGGAAGGGCCCGGGTAGGGTTAGGCTTACTCATAGAGGCCAGGAAGCAGAGAATGAGGGAGTAGCCAGGGAGGGAGATAGACTTTCCAGGTCACACCCCCAGTGACTATCTTTTCTGACCAGATCCTGTCACCCAGCAGCACCTATATCGCCTCCATGATTCAACCACTTTCTAAACGTCCTACTTTGAGTCCATGAGGCTCTTGTGGGACATCTAGATACAAACCATAACAGCATCTGAGTCTTAAACCTAAACAAAATCTAAATTTTTAAGCAGACAATAAAGGTGACAGTTGTCATATGCAATAATGGAAGTGTATCTCACTGTCCTAGGTCAAAAGTCCATACTCTGGTTCCTCTTCAGATCATATAAATCTTTCACCTTTTAGAAGACCAAACTGGGAACTTTATAAAGTGAAAAGTATTACTTAGCTCCAGTTTGGAGACTGATAATCCAAACCAGATGACACTGGCTCTGGTGAAGACCTCGTGGCAAAAGGCAAGTGGCAAGAAGGCAAGTGAGAGGGAGACCTCCTAGGTCCACGTAGGAAGCCAGAGAGGATAGGGAGGGGCTGGGCTTTCACTTTTACAATAATCCTCTTGCGGAACTAACCCTGGTTCCACAAGAACTTTTTCCAAGGGCAATGCCTTCAGTGGCCTAATTGCTTCCTCCCAGTCCCCCCTCACTCTGGGGACTGAGCTTCCAACACGTGATCCCTTGATGGACACAGTCATACTATATCTAGACCAAAGCAATGTCCTACCAATTATATTTCAACACATAATCAGAATTCACAAACTGTTGAGTATTTTTCCATCTTATTCTTATTTAATAAGAATAAGTATATATTTTGTACTTGTAGATCATCTCAATTTGAACTGGCCATCCCTAGTGACTTCTCATTTCAAGTGGTTAATTTCATACTGTACTCAGTGTTTCCAGATGTTTGCATTCCCCAGCTTACCAAATTCCTACCCACTGTGTATCTTTGCATCTAACAAGTAGTTATTATTCAGTGCTCACTAAGGGGTGAAGGAACTGTGTTCTACCTCTGAGTTGGGTACTGATCTTGGGAAATTATGGACACATCTGGTTTCCTGATCAGAACTATGGGTTCCTTTTTTTCTGTCCCACTACACTTTATAAGGCCTTCATTTATAGCAATGTTTCAGTTCTCTGTATTATGACAAAAACTAGGAGACAGCACTGCTTCACTTAGAGAAGGAATTTTGACTATGTGCTCATGATAAATGGTATTTTACACCACAGGAGAGATTTAGATTGGAAGGGACCTCTAAGTGTGATGGTTAATTTTATGTGTCAACTGGACTGGGTCACAGGGTATCCAGATATTTGGGCAAACACTACCCTGAGTATTTCTGTGAGGGGGTTGCTGGTCAGGGTTAACACTTGAATCAGCAGACTGAGTACAGCAGATGGCTCCCGCTGGTGGGAGCAGGACTCATGGAATCATTTGGAGGCCTAAACAGAACAAAGAGGCTGGATCCTGTCTAAATGCCTTAGAATTAGGCACTGGCCTTTTTCCTGCCTTTCAACTGCAATGGAAACACCAGTGCTTCCTGAGTGTTGGGCCTGCCAACCTTCAAACTGGAGCTGCAGCAGCACTGTCCTGGTCTCCATCTCCCTAACCCACCTGTAGAGTGTTAGAGTCGCCAGCCTCCATAGTTGACAAATGAATTCCACACCTATGCATGTACTCCCGTGTACACATGCATACTCACTAAAAAGATATGTAGGCAGGTAGGTAGAGTAAACGATGGATGGAGATAGATAGGTAGCTAGATAAATAGATAGATACATAGACAGATAGATAGAATAGTGTCCTGAGTAGGTTCTAAAGATAGAACAGGGTTCCATTTCTCTGGAGAACTCTGATTACTACATTCAGCCTTCTCAGTATCCCTCAGAGTGAGAGGGCATTGGTTCTAGAGCACTCCTCCCTCCGCTCTCTGTAGGTGCCAAAATCTCCACATGCTCAGGTCTTTTACAGAAAATGGTGAAGTATTCACACATAATCTACACAAATTCTCCCATACACTTTAAATCATCTCTAGATTATGTATGCTGCTAACACAATGCAAATAATTGCTCCACTGCATGGTTTAGGGAAAGAAAAATATTCAGCAGAGAGGCGATTTCTTTTTTCTCTCAAAGAAATTGCGATTATGTGAAACATAAATGCCCTTGCTTGCTCTCTCATTCCTAACACAGAATCTAGGAGACGTTGCCCCAGGTGTGATGCCAGCAGGTAGTCACCAAAGGGCCACCCGACACCTGAGGGTGGAGGAATGTCATTGACTGTATTTCCCTGAGGTGGGTGGCTTTTAGGCACTTTTCCCCATTATTCCCGAATCCTAGCAGAGCTGCCAATCCTGCAGATTTTGATTTCATTGACCCTTTAGAGGGGAGACTCAGATGGGTTATAGCTGCCCCTTCTCCAAAACCCTATTTAACACAGTCTTTCCATTCATTGTAGTTTGCACCCCCTCAGAAGAAGAGGGCTCTGACCCAGCTCTTCACGCACTGGCCTAGGATCTTGGGTGAATTTGCTCATCCACCCACCGGGAAGCTGTGATCTCTTGCACTTCCCCCTTGCACTCATGCTCTGTCTGAACTGCAGACACCTCCCCGCCCCGCACTGCCTTTCCTGCTTGGAGTGCTAGTCCGTTAACCACTCTGCAAAACAATGGTTGTGCAGTAAACACAGGCAGCTGTTTATCTCCACAGCCCTGCATGTGTGGGTTTGTGTGTGCACACACTTGTGCATATGTGTGTGTTTCCCAATGCTGCTTTCAAACTTGGGCTTTGCAACTCTTGAAGTGCTTTTCAGTTTCTGAATATTTTGAGTGTTCTTTTTGTACCAGTATAGTTGGTACCACCCCTACCAACCCCAAGCAAGTCCTAATCCCCCACAGTAATTAGCCCTAACTGGTATTTAAGTGCTTAATTTTTTTCCAGTTCTGTTTGTTGTGCCCATGACACTAATTTATGGTTATGTTAGAATGATGGCAGCCACAATTGTTTAAGTTGCTATGAAATTCATAAACTTGTAGAGATTTTATTTGGGGGAGGAAAGAACCCTAAAGTGGGTTGTTATTTTTTATTATTATTTTTGTTTAAAAATTCTCCTAGGATTTTCTCTCCACATTTTAGCTCATTGTAAGTATTTTAGGAAAAGCTAACAGTGAACTTCTCTGGGTAAACTGCCCTGAGCTATTCTTTAAGTTAATTATCACTTCTTTAGGTTCTGTGAATGGCTGTTCAATGACACTGTCAGCAAGTGGAGTGAACCAAATTACTTTAATTATGGAGTAATTGCAGAGAGTGATGGTAATTAAATCTTGATCAGTTTAAGTGAGTGAATTAATTGCTCTAACTTGGAATGCAAGCCACAGCAAGAGGAATTGTTTTGTAGTTTAATTAACACCAGACACTAAAGTCTTATCATATCTAAAATGTAGACAATTAATGAGTTTGATATTATTCTCACCTTCATAAGAACTAGGACAGAATGCATGCTGAGAAAGGTAGCGTGCTGAAGGAATGATAGAAAACTTAATATTCCTGTCACTTGTATGGATATATTGGTTGCAATCTCTCCTTTGCCTTCTGGAGAAATGTGCAAATAGAAATATTTCCATATAATTAGCTTCTGGCCCCATTTTGTTTTGATATTCCCTAATCTATGCAACAGGATACATTTCAAAATTTGTTAATGTTTTAAATTTCTCCAATCTGAACTTCATTATGAATCTATCCATCATTCACTTTCTTTTCATTTAGGAGGGTCTGGCCTTTATGTGGGTGTGCTTGGGGTCATCCTAAAACTTTATTAGCAATCATTTATTGGAAAGAGCTTTCCATGTACCTGTTATTACCTACCCCCTAGTGCCAGGAAATGCTTTATGTTTTTAGAGCAACTTCCCTGCCTAAAGCAGTAGTGTTTCCCTTTCATTATGCATTAGAGTCACTTATGAAACTTAAAAAATTCACCAGTTCGCAGGCTCCACTGTAGCATTTAGAGGGGTGGGATACAGGCCTGGATGTGTTTAAAAAACAAAACAAAATAAAGCAAAACAAAAACCTCTTTAGGTGACTCCAGTGTGCATCAGTGATTCAAAACCACATCTTTAGAAATTCCACTCATCCCATTCTGTCAATTCTCATACGAAGACCGTATCCCAGATCTCCAGGCAGGCACCCTCTGATTGTCAGTACAGTCTAAGAATTGAGACTTAGGCCTAATCCTCTGACCCCCTTTTGCTTCCCTCTCATAAAAGCCAATGCTTCATAATTATATCACACTGCACTCTAGAATAAATCAAGTAGAAGCAAAGGAAATCAGGATTTATTTAGCAATCTTACACATTTCCTCCAAGAAAAACGTGCCCTGCTAAGCCTCAGGACTGTTAATATGAGTGCAGTTGGCTTCAGGGCCATTTCTTAAGTGTCATTGGGTAGGATGATTAAACCGAACTAGTGGAGAAAATGGAGTTGGCCAGTTCAGCCTGATACAAATAATAAACCTGCTTTTCAAGGTCAGGCATTGCCAAAGCTGGAACTTGAATCTGCTCCTCTCTGAAGTTGAGCCTGTGCATGGCAGGCTATAGCTCAATGCAAGACAATGGGTAGGTTTTTGGAAGTGTTCACACATGACTTGACAAGTGAAGAGTCTGGAAAAAAACACAAATTTTCTGTGTGGAGTGAAGGCAGGGGATGTTGGTAAGTGATAGGTCCTGCAAGGCAATGGTGCTTTTGTGCTAAGAAACATGTTTGGGAGACTGTGCATGGTCTTGCGTTGGAGGGTATATTACAGCAGGGAGAAATGTATCAAAGCCAACAGACTCAGCACTGACCAGGCTCTGCAAGTTGAAAAGGCTGTTATGTTTGGTTTGTTGTTTCAAGAGGGAATGAACAGGAGCAGCTTAGTAATAGGGAGTTGGGAGACAGGATTTGGGGTGCTGCTGGGTGGTAATAAGGAAGGTTTATACAATTGAGTGAAATCACTTTAACATTATAGTTTCCTTTTCCTCCAGAAATAAAATCTAGTGTTTACTAACTAAGCTCCTACCTAGACAAATATAAATTCCAAGTAACAGAATTATAATTATCATAATTATTAACAGCCATAAGATTGATTCTTTTGGGGGGGGAAGTTACAAAGATATTCCAAAATCTTTCCTTTTAGTCTTTTTTTGGGGGGGTTGCAATATTGCTCAAATCAGTTGTAATTTGTGACAGCACACTTATGTAAACAGCTTTGCACAGAGCACTTCTTAATGTATACTTCTATTCCACTAACACAAATGTTTGGAGGAGCACATACTGGTTTGAGAGCAATATTTCATAAAAGTCACATGACTTATTTACCCAGTACAACCACAAGCCTATTTCGCAGATTAATTTTTTTCTAAAACTGTTTTTTTAAGCCAAATGAAACCCTCAGAAAGTGAGGATTCTATTAGTTCATGACCTTGTGTTTTAGTGGAAAAAACTGGTTTAACAACCCATAAAATGTGTTAATGTGGGGATAGAACCTTGATCCTTCCACGAAGCCTTCCGATCAACAGAATGGATTAGGCCCTAAATAATCTGACATTAGTATTAAAACAAATATTCAAAACACATGTGGACCCATTACTGGCACATTAGGTATAGAGCTTTAGTTCCTGGTATTAAGACATAGCTTGATCCCCAAACCACTTCACAGAAGACATTGCTACATGAGATGCTGGGTAGGGAATGCAGATTATGTCTTTGGTCACTTTTTCAATTCATGGTAGAGGAAGGACTTGATGGCCATTTAAGAACTGATTAGTGAGGCAGAGTATTAAAACCAGGAGACCGGAAGCACACTTGGCCTTATTGCCATTGCCTGGGACCAGCTGCTGTGCTGAAGAAGCAGCAGCCAAGAGCAAACCACACATCAGTGCTCTGATTTCACAACTGGACAGCACTATAACTAGAGCAAAAGGCATGGCGAACACTTAAAGCCATAGACCAGCTCAGTGATCCACACAGATGGCAGCATCACACACAGCCATGGTTCTAGGCCCCTTTCAGTACCCCTTGGGTACTCAAGTCCCTCACATAAAGTGATGGAATATTCACACACAACATGTGTACAACCTCCCATATACTTTAAATAAATCGTTTCTAGATGACTAATACTATTTAACAGAATTAAGTGCTATGTAAATATTTTGTATTGTTTTGGGAATCATTGCAAGAAAAAAGTCTGTACATGTTTGGTACAGATGCAATTTTTTTTAAATCAATAGTTGATCAAGTCTATAAGGATACAGAGAAGCAACTGTACAGGGTTTACTATTCTGATTGTTCTTTGAAAATAAAATTTTGCTCATTTTAAAATGTGCCTGTCTTATTTTCACTCACCTCGGTTTTTTCAGAACCTATTGCTCAGTGACTCCTACCACTGACATTGATCAGTGGCCGTTGGTTTTCACTCTAACATTCTGCCAGCCCCGCAGCGTTACAGGGGCAGGTGCCTTAAGGCCAGCCCCTGCCCTCATGGGTCTTGCAATCTACGTAAGAATATTAAAAAGAAAGGATGGCACGCTAGGAGAACAACAGGAAGGAACAATCTCAGCCACTATTCAGTGCTAAGGTGTCAAATAAATGGAAGAGACTGGATCTGTGCTCTCAGCTGAGATAGGGGACAGTTGCTTGCCTGAAATCCTCAGGAAGTGGGTATTAAGCTGGCTCAGGGTAGAGGAATAAGGACAGTGCAGTGCTGGTAAAAACTAGCTCCCGGGATGGGGAAGCTGATTGGTGGCATTTGTCAGTTCCCACAAACATTCCCAACCTGGCTGACTTAAAATCATCAGATTCTCTGATTCTTAATGCTAAGTGGGAAAGATGGCGGTGATCATCCCAGAACCAGCACAGGCTGACTGCAGCCCTGCTGTGGAGGACACTGGCGAGCACTGAAGTTGCAGCCACCTTAGCAAGTGTCTTCCTGAAAGAAAAGATGGGGAGTTTCAAGTGCCCTTAGAAGCAAGACAGCATCTACTTATCCCTTTTCCTCTCCAACCCCACATTAGAGTGTGGTCCTAGCTGCAAAGCAAACACCTTTGAGAGCTACACTGAGGACCTTTCCAGAGACGAGTAGCAGCAGTGACCAGGCTAGTAATGCTTTGCAATGGTCTCCCAGTGCCGGTCTCTCCTTCGTCTATTTATTCCTTCTTTTTGAGTATCTCTTGTGAGCAGAACAGGCATTTCCAAGATAATGGACTCAGATTAGCTAAGTGGAGGCTGTTTCCCCAAAACAGATCAAAGTTACATAGAAGCCCAGAAGTAAAGTGGATTTAAAACTTGGTAGAACTTCCCTGTTTTGCTGTCTCTTGGCTATATATTTGAAGTGTGCAGTGGGGATCCCACATTCTGATCTCATCACTCAGGAAATGTTAAAATGCCTCTGGTGAATCTGACTTTATTCAGCACGACTGCTAAAACAGAGGTTTTGGAAATGAAAGCAACTCCAAATCTCATATGTGAGATCAGAGCTCTTAGGAGGACAATAAGTGACTACAGCTTTCGAACATATTACTCCCCACCAAAATGAATGTGACTTAAATGTTTCCAGCAAGTTTCCAGCTGCAAATTCGTGGCTGAGGAGGGAGAAGGTAAGCTGCTCATTCATTCATTCACTCAGGTATGTAAGAATTAAAATAGACCTGGATCTTTCTCACTTTAACCCTTGCCTCCTTTTCCCCTTTTCTTTTCTCTCCCCTTTTGCTGCCTCTCCCTCCAATGAACTTTGATTAACAAACAACCCATATGCTTACATAAACAGCACTGGAAATAACTCTTCCAACTTGCCATAAAAACCCAGAGGTAAACTTTAAAGCCATTAATAAAGAAAACTACAGCCTGAACCAGACCACAAGGGTACACACCCTCTCTTTTCAATCTTTATGACCCTGATATTGCTTCATCTTGGAGAATTCTGGGTTTTTGAATTCAGATTTGCACCAGGGTGAATAAACACTCTTGAACTACTTGTTTTTCTGTGATGCAACAAATATCTACTGACCAGCTCCTTTGACTAAATACTAATCTTTGGGTGCATCCACGAACAGAACAAAGAAAAGACCCAGACCATCTGAGAGTCTACTCCAGCCATCCCTGGAGCCATGGGCTGGATGATTTTAGGCTGGACAGCAGGTGTGTGCAGGGCATCCACAGAGGGAAGGCTGAAGGCCAATTTCTCTGTACTATTTATGTCCACAATCTGCTCTTTGACTTCCCATATTGGAGTAATGACCTGGCCTTTACCAAACACTGCACCTTCCAGAAAGGACTCCCAGAAATTATGAGGCTTTAGGAATGGCATGAGGCAGGAAATTAAAAATGCAAACCTTAATTTATTTGACAGAAACAACAGGGAAGTCAAACACTTAAGACAGAAAGATCACTGATTTCTCAGCATGTAAATACAAAGCGCCCAGCTCATAGAATCGCTAGGGCAACTGACTGCTGTAGGACCAGGATCCTCTGTCAAGGTCTGGAATCACCGTGTGCAGTAATAATGAAGAATGGGCTGGACTGGCCTTTAGCTGCCTTCACGCTTTTTACATTTTCTCCCTACTATGTACCCCATTTTGTCTGTGTCTGGATCTGACCACCTCCATCCTTCCCTTCCTGTCGCATCGCTGCCTTTCTTTCCAACATTTCCTTAGCTTTCTCACACACAGTACCAGTGTCCTCTCTGTCCTCCTGCAGCAGTGCACTCCATGCTGCCACGCACACCAGTGGCAGGCACCGCTCATCACTGGTAGTGGGAGATGATGCAGGTGACCTGTGCAGCTCAGGACCCCTCTGAGGCCTCCACCTCTCAACACGGGTTAGAAAGTCTGTGCCCCACACAGGCCAGGCTGTGCCCCACGAAGAGAAGACCAAGCTGTGTCCAGCAGTGCCCACCAGGTGTCCCTAGGAGAAAACGAGGGAGTGAGGTCAGTAGGCACAGTCTGTGAGCAACATTTCAGGACTCAAGGGCAGACAGGCTCTGAGTATAAGCTGTGGATTTATGTCTGGGTCAGGGGGAAAAAAGGAGTAAAGAGAAATTAACTTAGTGAGACTCTGGGCCCCAGCCATGCTGCCTGAAATCTCCAGTAACAGAATGTTGCCAGCCCTTCCCACTAGTCTCTGGGCACCTGCTGCAGTGTGGTCTGCAAACAGTGCTAGGAGGACCAGGGAGATGCAATGTGATGATGGAGAAAAGAGTGAGTGTCAGGAGTAGTGCCAGCCACTCAGGAGGCTGAGGCAGGAGACTCACATGTTTAAGTCCAGCCTGGAACTTAGTGATAACTTGTCTCAAAATAAATATTAAAAGGGCTGGGGGTCTGGAGATATAGGTCAGTGGTAGAGCATCTCTGGGTTATATTTGGGTTGGGGGAGACAGAGATGGAGATAGGAAGAAGGAGATGGTGAAGAAGGAAGGAAAGAAAGAAAGAAGGAAGAAAGGAAGGGAAAGAAAGAGAAGGAAGAGTAGGAAGGGGGAAGGGAAGGAAAGGTCCCCCAAAGGTGGCACCTGGCAAGGGCGGCAGCTCAGCAACTGGTCCCACTCACTCCAGAGCCCTGATATTGATTGCAAATATACCTGGGTTCAAGCCCTGAGCCAGCGCACTTCATGCGCACTATTTTACTTATCGTTCACAGTCCTGTGGGGGTGTTTTGACCTCAGAGATGTGATGAGGCAAAATCAGGGATCAACTCCGGGACACCACCAGCAATCGCCAGGTGTGCATGCAGGGCAAGCTCTGGAACCTCGCTCTGTGCGTCTTCTGGGGATGATATTGTGCATGTGACTCTGTTTAACCTCACAGGTTGGTACAAGCCTGAAAACTGTGAATAAGAACAGTAAAAGAATCAAGGCGAGTTCACAGAGAGTAGATACAGATCACTAACAAAGTTAAGTGGCTTCTGCTCAAATATCCAGAGAGATGTCACTGTCCTGTTGTTCCCAGGGCAGCTCTTTAAGTGTGTAGAAACTGGTTAGCACCCATGGATGACAGATTACTATCCCTGCAGGGTGAGAAGGGGGATGACAAGCCCTGGGGTGAGCAGAGGGGTGGGGAACCTGCACCCTTCTCACCTTCACTGGGAGGCTAATTAGCCCGCCCCAAGGGAGGCATAGCTCCTAGTCCACTTAGACCTGTGATTTCCAGTCTGAGCTGCAGGTATAGAACAACCCAGGGGTTTTAAAAATGGGCCCTGTCACCGCCTCAGAGACTTCTTCTTTCCTTGGTCTAGGCAGGTATTCCCAGGGGTGCCAGGTCATTTTCAAACCCCCAGTGTAATTCTATTGCTCAATTGCCAGGTTAAGAACTCCAGGCTGCCGGGAGTTTGGCTCAGTGACTTAAGTGCCTGCCCTGGCAGGCGCAAGGCTGTGAGTTCAATACCCGGTGCCGCAAAAAAAAAAAAAAAAAAAAAGAACTCCAGGCTGACGGTGAGCCCCAGTGGAGAGTGCCTGTGCCGGCGACTGATGGAGCAACTCCTCTCCCTGGGTCCTTTTCAGTCCTTAAAAGCAGCTTACGGACAGGTGTGTTCATGGTAAGGCTGAGTCAAGAGAGTGTCCACCCCATCTGCCTGCTCCGGATCCGACCCTCTCCTCTCCCAGAGGGGCAACAAAGGACGGCAAGGAGAGGCAGACTGGCTGGGATGATCTTCACGAAGCCCCTGTCTTCCCAAAACAAACACACAAACAAATGAAGTAGCAGGTTCAAAAGCCTGAAGAGAAGCTCTAGGACACCTTTTCTGCTGATGTTGCATGATCACCCTTCACCCCAGGTCGCCTGCCTCAGTTTTGTCGCCAGTACTCCGGAACAGGGTTTGCCTCTGTTACTGTTAGCACCTGGTCTCCCTGTCACGGCCTTGTGCTGGTGCTAAGGGAAATGTCAGAGACAGAATCTACACACCCGGCTCCAGGAAAAGCTCTTGTTGAGATGAGCTGCGAAGTAGACAAAACTACTTGCAGTAGCAGAACAGGGCAGGGGATAAACTCATTGAACAGCAGCAAATCGCTCCAGCTTTGACTGGAAAGATGGTCCTCAGACCAGCAGGCCCAGGTTATACAGGAGGGTGCTCCTTATAAATGCAAAATCTTAGCCCAAAATCCACACGGTGAATGTCTCCACATGGTGCATTTATACATTAATTTAGGAAGCAGCGGTCATGAGCAACAGCAGCATTATTTTGGTCTCATTTTGTGGCTTTAGGAACATCTGTTTCATCCTTTATTTTCCCTGTGAGTCCCCCCCCCACCCATACACAATCTTCTTCTTCTTCTTTTTTTTTTTTTTTTAAAGCATAGTAGCAATTTTCCCTGCCCTTCTTAAAGTACAGGGAACCGAGATGAGCAGAGAGCTGGGATCTTGTTCATAACCAAGTCTTTTGTAAGGTTTCCTGCTATGGCCCCAGGTGCCCTGGCACAGCTGCTGCTATTTAGTTACGTTCTGCACCAGCAATTCTAGCATTTGGGAAGTGAAATTCATTTTTCTCTCTCTGGATTATGAAAGCCCAGGGCAAAGAAGGTGAAGAAACCACCAGTTGGAAGAAATAACTATTGGAAGAAGCAGGTGCAGCAGTATGGTCAGAATCATTTTTGTTTTATTTCAGCCTCCTCAATCTCTTCCTTAATGTGGAGATGGGAGAATTTCTTTAATAAGGCGACAGACAAAGGCTTACAGTTCTAAAGCGCTCAACATTTGACTCACAAGTCCTTATATTAAGTTACACTCCAAACAGGGGTGACATTCTCTCTTCTGGGGATAATTACTTTCAGAAACATTAGGTGAAGTTCTCTCAGCTGTGATCTTAGACACTTGTAGTATTAATTGTTCCATTGAATAAGGCAATGCAGCCCCCTTTAACCCTCCATCAACGTATGCTCCCCATTTCATCAGGTAATAAAGTAAATTGCTTTCTCAGATCTTAGATCCATCTCTCTTTTCACCAACCTGTTTAGCTCTTCATTTTAGCATTAACAATCAAGACTCATCTTCACTATTGAACAGAGTCAAAAATGAAACCTACTCAAAGGGAGGAAAGAATTTGTACACACTGGGGAACTCTTTGGAGTTTTAAGGATTTGGGTGAGTTTGAAACAAACTGCTTATTCTTGCAAAGTTGCAAATGTACGCTATGTTATATTTGCACATCAAAAATTATGATCCTAAACCATGAGTTAGAATTATAATTAAACTGATTAGTGTCATAGAACAAAAACAAAAAGCAAGGCCTGTGACAGCTTCCTGAGTTTCCCCACCCCCAGAAATGCTCTCAAAGGAACATTTCAAACGTGAGCTTTTGTTTCTTCAACCTACACTACTCAAGTCCGGTGGGCCCCGTGGTGTGACTGAAATATTTCAGGGTCACTCACAAATATGTCATCTGACCTGCTGTTCTTCCAAAAGGTATGAAAAATGTGTTTCTTGCTGAGATAACATGAAGTCAAATAAACATAATCTCCTTAATTCTTTCTAAATAGTTCCATATTTTAAGTATAAACACAAGAGAACACAAGGCCCCGGTTTTTATAAAGTTTTTATTTTTTAGGTATGTGGTGTTGTTGGATTTTTTCCCCCTTACAGTTCACATTAGTTTGATTTTAAGAGTATAATTTACATTTAAAATCAAGGGAACAGATTTCCTTAATTTTGGAGACACACACACGCTGGCACACACCGGCAATGTTGTGTACCTGGTTAATATGTGAGTGTGTCTTTATAAGAATGTTATCTTAAAACAAAGACAAACATTCTTATTTATAATTAACCATCACTTGCTAGACCAGAAGAGACTTCAGCAAACCTTGCAACAAATTGAACAATATTTTCTTATGTAAAATTGGTTCTGGTCCATTGTTTTTATTTATCTGAAATAATGGTATTCACTCAAGTTTATAATAACACTGTCATGGCTGAAGGGAGTTTACTTTAGGTATTATATCTAGTATCTGTCCCCTTGTCCTTCTTTAAACAGAATCTCCAAGGAGAAAATTTGAATGTGGTTTGGATTTAAGATGAAAAGGGGAAAAATAGCTTTTCTAAAACCTCATCATGTAGGATGCTGTTTTAGATTGTTTGAAGATTTTCAATAATTCTTGTTTGTTTGCTCTAGGCATTGAGCATTGGATAAAAGAAAAATTGCCTTCTTCTGAAAGGAGAATTAGAAGGCTTGCAGTTGCTTTATTCTAAGGCTAGGAGTTGTCACATAATGTTCTATTAATTTCCTTTCCTCTTTTATGAGGAAAGCCTACCTAACCTTTTGCCCAAACAAGGAGTGTTTATCTAGTACTCTCAGGAGTGGATAAAATCAGCCGTTCGGAAGTGTTTGTTTTTCTTTGCCACCGCTAGAGTATGCTCTAGCGCCATGAGATCCAGACTGCTTTTCTTTAGACCGCCAGCAAGGTAGGCCAATGAAATGCCTGGGGGAAAAAATCTCCCCTAATTACACAGACATCCCTTGAATGGTTTGGGTAGGACTGGATTACATTCATCAGTTTGGTTAAGGTAGAACTACAGACTTTAGCTTTAGTATTGATGCATGACAATATTCTGTATTGTTCTCTTTTTGTCTTTGTCTTTGTCTTTCTTTCTTTCTTTCTTTTCTTTTTTTCTGAATTAGCTTCACATGGTTCCAGTAGGGTGGTAAGAAATAGTATTTTTATTCCACTCATAAACTATATTTTCAGTTGGAAGTGTTAGCACACACCTGTAATCCCAGAATTTGGGGAGGCTGAGTCAGAAGGATCACTGTAAGTTTGAGGCCAGCCTAGGCTACACAGAGTTCAAAGTCAGCCTGGACCTTGTCTCAAAACAGCAGCAACAATAAATAAGCTATATTTTCAGGCAGTAAGTCTTTATAAAATAAGCACCAGCAGGTCCCCAGTACATGGATGCATAACTGGAGTCACTTGGGCAGAATTTACCCTTTGAAGAGAGGAAAGAGTCCAACAAGAGTGCATGTCCCATTTGTGCTGGTTTCTACTGACTCATTTCTTTTCAAACCAACCACCTCCCGAGTGGCCGATCTTCATTGGTGCCAATGCATTGCCAGGAACCTGGGAGGAGAAGGCGTGGTATGAGTGGTTGCCACCCTTGCCCCTGACAAAGACGCCTCAGTCCCAGCTTATGAGCAGGCAGTCGGTCACACTGGAGGACAGGGTGGGCCTAGCATCTCTCAGCAGCGCGTCATTGGCCTTCATTCACCCAGGAGGAAAGAGGTCCCCGTGGCGCTGAGGTCAGGCACTATGGTCCTTCAGTTCCCTTCTGTCTCAGTGACCTAAAGTCCCTTTGCTCTTACACCTCCAATAGCTTCAGAGATGAAATAACCTCCTCCCCCACAATGTTGGTCATACTTACTTCAGCAAATTCTGAAACAGAATCTAAATAAAGGAAGCACACTTGCTAAGAAGTACAGCTCTAAGGCAAATGGTAAAATGGGTGATGCTACCAGCTTCTATGCAGAGCTCCCCATAGGAAGGTGGTGAAGACCTCCTTGGCAGGGCAGACTCGCCCCAGCCCCCGGAAAAGTAGAGGAGTGGTGGATCCGGCCTCCAGGGCCCAATGAAGACAACCTGTCTTCCTCCTGGCCCGGAGATCCTGGTGAAGATGCAAAACACCAGGTTGTGTGGACCTCAGAGGCTTCCTACAATACTCCTGAGGACGGTTTTGTAGGGTGAACATCACCCAGGCTGAACCTGACTGTCATCTTACTACTTGCTGGAAGTTCCTTCTACCTCTGTGCTGTGTAACCTGCAGATGCTCTTTGGGCAGAAAAAGAGAATGCACAGCCAGTCATCAACCTCTTCTCAGTTGGGCAAAGCACAGAATTATGTTTAGAAAAAGAGAAGGTAGGGTGCAAATTCTTCAGCTTGTGCAGGGTATAGTGAAGACTTAGTCAAACATTCTGTAATCCCACTTCTATCTCTATCTCTATCTCTATCTCTATCTCTATCTCTATCTCTATCTCTATCTCTATCTCTATCTCTGTCTCTCATAGGGATGACATGAGATACCAGGCTTGGGGTGGCAGTGTGCCCCAAAGTGAAACTACTGCTATTGACTTCTATGGCATCAGTTTGGGGCACTAAGTATTCATTTTTTTAAAAAGATAATTTACTCACTCATATTTGTTGAATCACCTTTAAAGAGCAGTGTATTATTATTACCGAAAATATGTTTTTATGTTACTCACTGTTATGGTTGGTACTTTGTGTCAACTTGAGAAATTTAAAAGTTTAACTATGAGACTCAGCAGGGAGCCAGGACCCTTACTTTGTAAATATCCTCATCCTGTGCAAGAGGAAGGCACAGAGATTTTGTGAGTGCTACACCTCCCCTGGGGAGGGAGTGGCCTGTGTACAACACAAGCGAGAAGAGGCTTGTTTCCCCCATTTTTTTCTGGCTGCTTTTGCTGGCTACTCCTTGAAGTATTGCCCTGGTGACATGCCACCCTGCCTTGGAGCCAACTGATTATGGACTGAAACCTCCACAAACAGTGAGCAAAATAAACCTTTCCTTCATTCATTTTGGTTGTTGGGTATTTTGTACCAGCAATGAGAGAAAAGTAACTGAGACACTCACCAAAGAGCTGTAATTTCAGTACAACAAAGGCTTAACAGACTTGAAGAACAACAACAACAAAAATGGAAATTTGCACAAAATCAATGGTTTTGTACCATTCTGTTTTTAGCCACCATTCAGCCTCTTTGTAATTTGACAAGTTCCATCTTGTTTTTCAGCAAGCCTCTGATGCCCTAATGGCTAACCTCATTATCATTGGGGTATATTTGGAACAGATACATGGACAAAGTGATAGAGAAAGAGTAAGAGTCAAAGTGAGACAAAGAGAAACAGAGATACAGGCATGGAGAGAGAGAGCAAGACAGAGACAGAGACAGAGACAGGGACAGAGAGTATAGTTTATTTTTGATGCTCTTAAATAAGTATAGCTCTCCCTTCTCATGTTGGTCTGCAGAATTGATCCTCCAGAGTATCTAGAGAGGACTCTCTCACAGCGATCTCTGGTCTCTCCCATTCCCTTCCCTGCTCCGTGCTGGTCCACACCAGCATGGCCTGCATTCCAATGCAGCCCTGGCTACCAGCTCTGTTCCTGCCATGTCCTCCTGTCCCCTGCCCTGGGGGGGTCACACACTGTCCTGTTTGAGTCCCTGCTCCCACAGTGTGCCCATCACCGCAGCAGCATCCAGCCCTCAAGATAAACCCAATCCTACCACAACTCTGAAAGCCAATTCCAGTCCAAGACAGTGGCACACAAGAAACAACCCACAGACTCAATATCACAATCAAGGGTGCAAACAAGTGACTGTCCTGGTGTATGGAACCTGGCTGCTGCCTTGTGTTCACTGGTGTTATGACTTGGGCGAGTTACCCAACCTCTCTATGGGCCTCCTTAGCTCATCTGTAACATGGGTATAAAAGCTGTTTCTAGCTCTAGGGATGCTGGGATCAGGATCATGTGTAACTACTAAGGTTTCTGGAGTGCTTACTATGCAGCAAGTAGAGTTCCAGTCCTTGCACATGGATCAGCTCTTTGCACTAGGAGACGTGGGTCTCAGGCCCAGGCAGGCAGGCAGGTGTAGAACCTCTGGTCTCTGCCCAATTTTGGGTCAGACTTCATCTCATTCCCTGTCTAGTTACTCATTTTCCTTGGGGATTCAGGGTTCACTTCCTCCAGTCCCGCCTGAGACCTTCCTTTCTGGCACTGTCACGAATGCTGCTCTCACTTCTGCCATCACCATGAGGAGGACATGGCTGGCTTAGCCCAATGGAAGGTAAGGGATGCAGGGAGGAGAACTGGCTCCCCACGCACATCCTGTGCTGGACAGTGCTCCCATTTCCAGGTTATTTGTTGTATCCACCACCAGTTCATAAAAGCTGGGAGAGCAGAAACCCTTGCCATATTTACTGAGTATGGTATGCAGTACTCAGTTGATATTTTTAAATAAATAATAACAGCCAACATTTATTGAGTACTTACTCTGTGCCAGGCTGGATACTGAGCACTTATCCCAGATGATTTTATTGATTTCTCATGATGCTCCCACTTAGCAGATGGGGAAATAAAGTAAAAGAGCTTAAGGAACTTGCCCAATTAGTAAGTAATGAAGCCGAAGCCTAAACCCAAAATGTCCATCTCCAAAGGCCACATTAACCACTGCCCTGTGGCCACAAAACAACGACAGCTCCCAGCAGGCCTGGTGCCACCGCTTTCCTTAGCACAGGAAGCTGGGCCCCCCTCAAGGCTCCTGACCCTCTCTGCTTTCTGTGCCACCTCTCTGTCCACTCCACACTCCAGTCTCCTGCTCTCACAACCTTCCTCTGACTCTAGGGACACGTACACCTTAGAGACTGCTGTCATGTCTACAACAACATTGTCCATGATAAACTTGAAAGCCCACAAAACCCATCTTCACTTGTACTCAGGCAAGAAAAGTCTCATTTGTGTCTAGGTTCATATGTTTGAATCTTAATGCTAACACTTGTGGAGCAGTCCCTGGATTTCATTGATTCACAGTCAGCTTATCCCAAATGTCCTTCCTCCAAGCTCACAGTCCAAGTAACACTTCTCCACAGAATATTTCCACAGGAAAACAGAGCTCTTTGTTTAAGTTTGTGTGAAAATAAAGCACGCCGAATGGCGTTTCCTGCCCCACTCGCCATACCTTCCTGAGGTGACAGTCTGGCATGTGCAGGTCTTCACCTCAGCATCTCTGTGGCTTCAGGTAGACTTGTTCTTCACATCCCCTCAGGATGAGGACTCCACTGTTGTCCTCCCCACCTTTCTCATCTGGCAAGAGAGGAACAGACGTCTCCTAAAGGCACCCCCTAAAGTTGTACTGCCAGCCCCAGAGACCTTGGGGTGTGCAGGGCTCACGCCCACACTCTCTCACCCATGCTCACTGATGTTCCCATTCTCTGAGAAAAACAGATTTCCAGGTGGGAGGACCTACCTCACTCCCCAGACCTAGCAAAGAAAGACAAGCTACCCTACCTCAGGCAGATAAATCTACCATGACAGTTTTCTGCCATAATACTAACCTGTTCTTTAAATCTCAAAAGATTTTTTGAGCCGATGTTTGCCTTCTTGTAAACCCCAACACTAGCCATTTTCTAAAGGCAAAGGGAAGTTTCAGTCTCAGGAAATCCTTAATATACACACTGACACTGATTTCCAATTTTTTCTTCCAAAATTAGAAAATCACAAGCCAACTGGAGGCAACACCCCCAGCTTTGATGTTTTGTGTGGCCAAATGACTCTGATAATATTTTCAAGTCCGTGAGGAGAGGTGGGCAGTGGCACAGCAACAGTGCCCAGACACTCGTTTTAGATTATCGCTTCCCAAAGAACACCATGTGGGGACACCTGCATAATCCAAAGCAGGTGAACTTGAATTTCTACTTGTGTGTACATGTCTGAAAATATTCAGTTCACTCTTAAAGATGCCATATATCTACACCTTGGTTGTATTTCTTCAGACCTTGTGAGTATCAATTCAGAAAACCTGAGACAGAGAACATAACAGGCCAGAAGTCAACTACCGGATCCTGAACCACGGCTGGGATGCAGAACGTGTAAACCCTGTGACAGGGAAGGAAGAAGATCCTTTACCCTGTACCCAAATGCATGATGATGTTGGGTTTGCAAGTTTAGAACCAGGTCCTCAGGCAGAAGAGGAGAAGAATTTTCGAGTTTACAGAGGTGAGATTGGGAGAAAGACGGGAGCCCCAGCAGGAACCTGCCTGAGGGCTGCTGGCCAGACCCTTTCCTCTCAATTCTGTTAGGTCTCAGTTTGTTCAGTGCCAGTGGATTTCTACAAAAACTGAGGAAAAGGCTGAGTTTAGGCTGCTGCAGAGGCCGAGTGGAAATGGAAGTAGGATTTCCCATGCAGGGAATATTGGGGTGGGATTTGGGCTTTCATGGTTTATGGCACTGAAGTTTCTACCCCAGTTTGACTAAATCACTAAGTAGGCAGGAGCTTCCAGATCACATCCAGGTTACAAACAGATGGTATGTTTCTCCCAAAATATTTTAAACTCTAGCTAATTACCTTTGAAACAGAAGTAGAAAGTGATGCATTATATTTGCCTATTTAAAAATCACATCCATGGTATTTCTTCGGAGCACTAGACAATAGCAAAAGCTAATATTTATTGTGGTCACAGTGTGCCAGGCTCTACTCTTTTATTATCTTAATCTTTAGTCCAAATTCATGTGGACAGAGCTACCATTATTACCATTTATCAGATGAGAAACATGAGGACCATAGAATTTAAGAACATTGTTCAACATCACAAAAAATGATTGACACAGCTAGGTATGGTGGTGCACACTTGTAATCTCAGCACTCTGAGAAGCAGAGGCAGGAGGACCACTTGTTCCAGCTCAGCCTGGGCAACTTATTTACTTGGTGAGATTCTGTCTCAAAATTTTAAAAAGGTCTGGGGATGTAGCACCTTGAGAAGGCCCTGGGTTCAATCTCCAGTTCCACTTACCATCATCATTGTCATTGTCATCATCATCATCATCATCATCATCATCATCATCATCACTGATAGACTCAAGATTTGAACATGGCCACTCCCTGAATTACTCTGAAAATTATTATTATCATAGAAGTTCCGTAATTACCTTCTAAACTATCCTGTGTAACGATTACCTTTTAACATTTCTCTTGTCATTTGCATTATATCTTGGGTCTAGATTAGGAGACACTTTCCTTAGGGTGGAAAGCTTAGACAAAATCTTTTCTGAAAAACTTGGCAAGGTCAGTAAATCACCAAATAATTTTTGATTAATTAGATGTTCTAGGCACTCTCCTGGCTACGGGGAAAAACTCAGAGCTTTAGTATTCAATATTCATTTTCCACCTGATACATCATTCTTTTACCACTGTCTTAAGGAATGAAAAAATTTCGTCCTCTCAACCTGACTTATGACAAGAAGATTTCACAAACACCACATTTAAAAGTGCTATTTAAATTATTCAAGTATATGATCATCAAATTTTGAAGCAATGGCTCTTTAATATTTGTTACAAGACTCTTCAGGGTTAAGGCCAGATGGTATTTCTTTTGCAAATTTCATAGTAGGTTAATGGTTTAAATTTTCTAGCCAATCTGACTGAGACTGGAAAAAATAATACTTACCTCATACATCTTCTTTATTTTTGTGTCAAGGTCTTAATGAAGGATACAAAGTTTATGTTCAAAAAAATAAATTCCTTTTAGGAGAGAGTACAGTACTCTGTTACATTAGATCACCACAGGGATTTTGAAAGAAAATTTACTTCTGTTTTGAAATCTACCCTTCTTGAGTGTGAGACACTTTTCTGTGATTCCTTCCATTACAAAGGACTAAAAAGACATAGAACAATTCACGAATTATCTTATGTCAATCCAGGTCATAGATTGATTAGTGCTCATTTCAAAATTGTCTCACTAGATAACTGCTCCACAATCTTCCTTCTTTACTTTAAAAAGTTTTGAAATACATGAAGCATTTATGAATAGTTCAAGGAATAATTACAAAGGACGTACCCATGTCACCTAAGTCAAGGAGAGAAACATTGACAAAATATCCTTTGCCCACAGGTGTCCTCCCATTCACCACCATACCTACCGCTAGAAGGAGCTATCATTGGCTCACCATTTGTGATATTTTCTTGAACCTTACGAATGTATAACAATAATACAGATAATAATAATAATAATAATAGAGACTGATTTCACTATCTTTCCATTTTATTTATTTATTTTTATTTTTATTTACTTACTTATTTTGAGCCAGGGTCTCGTTATACAGTTTAGGCTGGCCTTGAGCTCACTTTGTAGCCCAGGCTGGTCTTGAACTTGCAACGATCCTCATGCCTCAGCCTCTGGAGTGCTGGGATTACAGGCTTGTGCCACCACACCTGACTTTCAATTTTAAAATCTAGAATCATTCTCTAAATCTTTTTGATAACTTTCTTCTTTTGTTCAATATTATGTTTTTGTTGTTTGTAGTATGTTATTGTAGCTCAATCTGATTTGTTCATTCTCTGTTTTACACCATTGCTTTTCATAAATATTCAAGGATGCATTTCTCCATTCTACTGTCCAGCTGTGTAGTATTGTTCTTACTTGGGGTTATTATGAACACAATGCCATGGACATTTGATGAAAACCTAGAGTAATGTTGCTGGGTTATAGGCTCTTCTATTAGAAAAATGTCTGTTTTTCAAAGTGCTTGTACCAATTTACACTTCTGGTAATATTTACATTGTTGCACACATTTACTATTAAATGTAACGAGGTTTTAATTTTTGCAAACCTGGTAGGTGTGTAGTATCCAATTGTGATTTTTAAATTTACATTTCTCTAATTATAAAATTGAATGTGTCTTCATATGTTTAGTTAAAATTCTAGGTAAATTAGATGAATAACTTCACAAAACTTCATTTTTTATTTCTGTGGTTCTAGGGATCAAATCCAGGGCCTTATGCAGGCTAAGGCAAAAGTTCCATAACTGAGCACACCCCTCATCCCATCTTTTCAGATTTTTTGACATTCATGGCTAAATTGGTCTCTAAAATGTTACATCAAACTCCTTTATTATCAATAATTCATATTAAGTATTAAGATACTAAGTACTTTTGACAATTGGGGAGGTAAAAATGATCTTCCTTTGGTTTTATTTCAAATTCCTCTGGTTACTGGTACATTTGAATGTTTGAAGTTATTTTTCTAAGCATTTGACAGGGATGTTTGCATCGTTTTTGTTGTCTTATTGTAGATGGTGTATTGGATAATATTCTGGGTATTTAATATTTAAGTTTCTAATAAAAAATTTCATTGATATTAGTAGAATAAAGACAATTGATTTCATGTCAAGTGGAGTTTTAAAAGCATAGACTCCTAAATTATAATTCCAGGTAAATTCAAGGGCATTAATATTTGTAAAAGTGCTCTGCATGCTTGGAAAGAATAAAACAAAGGGGAATGGCCTCTGTTTCCAGAAAGATGGAGCAGACATTCTTTCCTTATTCCTCTTGCTAGGTACAACTAAACACTCCGGACATAATATATAAGACAAACCTAACAAGACTTTCAGAGGTGGAGAAAAGAAAACAGACCATGTAGCAGCTCTAAAATCTGAAGAAGAGCACAGAGGTGTGATCACTGGACTTTCTTTTCATTTTCAGTATCCCAGATTGGTTGCCAGGGGAGTTGGCAACCCAGGGATGCTAATGAACACAGAAAAAAAGAAGCCTAAGAAAAATTCTGCTCTTCCCAGGCAGAGAACCAAGAAAGAGGAAAAACATAAATGTAGAAAATAACCTCTCTACTGCAGCAAAAAACAAAGGAAAAGCTGACAAAAGCTCCTTGGGAAGCCCAGGCACCTACTCTCTTAGGGTGCCTCAATATACCCCCGAGGCTGGTATCAAAGAAGGCTGAGGGAGGAGCCAGAACTTTCATTCCATTGGGCCATAATGAGGCCCCTTTTTTCCATGTGGTCAGTGAGGAGCACCTCAGCAATAATGAAGAACTCTTCACTTTCCTTACCTACCACCCACAATGTGGGACCAGAAGGAGCCACGAGGGGGCAATAAGCAGGCACTGCCACCCTCCCAGCCAGAGAGGGCATAATGCAGGACTGGTAGGTAGCTAGGATAAACAGTTCAGGTGAGGCTCCAAGCAGGATGGAGGTGCAAAGGAGAGGAAAGTCTTTCCCTGAAGGATCAGAGAAAAATCATTAGAGATAACCAATCTCTACGGATATTTTTTACTTAAATACATAATACTGATTAGTATTTACGGTTTGCTTTGTCAAATATTGTAACCATGCTAGTCCTTGTGTCAACGCCATGGCTGTTTTGTGCGGTTCCACCCCACACCACAGGTGGCAGTAGGAGCTCTTTCTAGCTCGCGATTTTCAAGGCAGCGCCTATCTCTGTTAGAATCGACCAAGTCACTATCAAAGAGGGGGTAATTGCCATAGAGTCCGTGGACCTGTACCCACGATTAACAATCCTCCTCCTGTGATTATTCACGTGAAAACACATAATACGCATGGAAAAGTCCGCCGTCTTGGCGGCCGGAGTCCAGTAGGGCCGACTCTCGAGTGCGTGACCTGTCCGCACCCCCGCTCGGGCGCTGAATGGTGCGGCCCACTTGCCAGGCTCCACCCGGAAGTCGTCGCGGCGGCGGGCGGCGGTGCTCGCTTCTTTGCCAGGCACCCGGACTCGGATTGAGTCCTCACCCCTGCTGTCTCCGTCCCGGGCCAGTCAAGTCCATGGGTCCTCACGGCGACGACCGGAGCCGGGTTCGGGGGCAGCCAGGCCCAGTGGGGCCGCAGCGCTCCGGGGGCCTCTGCGGCAGTGTCGCCGTGTTCGCCGCCGTGGCCGCGGTGTTCACCGTCACACTGCCCCCGTCGGTGCCGGGGGGAGACTCGGGTAAAGTATGCGGGCCGCCGAGTCGGGCTGTCCTGGGTCTGCGGGCTCGGGCTTCGCCACGCGGCTTCAGCCGATCCGCCGGAGGGGCTTAGGCGCCTCTCCACTTCCCCAGGTCGCTCTTTTATCTTCTGTTCCTCTCGAGTCCGCACATTTTACCCAACACTCAGTGTGCTTCAGACCGGAGGAGTCACACTTTCCTCGAGAGCGTGGTGTTGGCGGAGAGGATGCGCCGGTGACGGAGGAGCAGCTGTGCCCTCCGTGGGGTTGAGTTACGGGGAATGTGACTGAGATTGGGGTGGGCGGGTCAGGAGTCAGGAAAGGCTTCCCAGAAGCGATGTTCTAATTGAAAAATGAATATTGAGGGGCCAGCCAGGCAAAATATTTGGAGGAGAACCTTTAAGCAAATGGAAACAAGATGCATCTTAAAGCTTGCTGCTTCCATGGGAAAGAAAAGCTAGGTCCTGGGTCGCTGAAGTGATCCACACACTTGCTGTGTATTTGAGACTAGAAGGAAGGTCCTGGTCGTGATTAGGGTTCTGCTTTACTGCCAAATTAAGTGATCATCCAGGGATGCCTGATGGCCGTTAGTTTTGTCAGAGGGGTCCTGTAACTTCAGGCAGTGAAGCTGTGCCCTAAACAGACAGTGTGCTCTTTGTCTCCTCCCTGTTTCTGTTAGTCCCAGGTCCAGGGTGAGGCCGCTGACCTGGTGGTGACCGGGGCTGC